>JAKSZP010008114.1:0-132728 GCA_022478985.1 Massospora cicadina | reverse complement strand
CTATAACCAAATCTACAATAAAACTAATGATGTTCTAATGTGTTGATTTTTATCTGTTTTTATCTATATCCTTTATTATAATGAATCTTAGGGAATTTATAGGGGATTCTGCTATCTAACCCTCAGTTGACACCTCTTTCGATGAAATGGCAGCCGTTGCCATTGAATCACCCTTCCTCATCTCAGCAGCGATGGTCTTCCCCATCCTGACTAGGATTATGACGTTAGACATCCTCGAGACCCTAAACAAAAGAGTCAGAAATGTATCATTAATGTTTTCCTCTCAATCCAAGAGAATTATCCATAATTGGCTAGCAACCAATCAATTCACTAGTTGCAGGTGGCATCACTCACCTTGCAACTCATTAAACATTCCAAATCAGTCGGTGATAAAACCTGACCACTCCCAATTGGTACACCTGATAGTTAGTTACTATCAGATGCCCTTATTTTGTTGGCCACTCCACCTGATGTGATATTAGGTATTCATCCGGATTGATCCCCAATGGATACAACCAGATAAATATCCTAAAATCCCCTGAACATAGTTCCTCCAAAATTTGGGTCAACTGATTTCCAATTCACTTCTCCTTAGGGAATTTTTCCCCTAGCGATACCAGGTAATCTAGCAGGCTGAGAATATGGGCAAAAATCCCAACACCAAGTTATGAACATCAGCTTTAAAAAAGATGAAGCAATTGACAAATTTGTGGATCAATTCTATTGTTAAGCTCAAGTTCTCTTAGGCGCGCAGGCTATGGTTAATTTTGATGCCAAGATAGCACTAGAGCATGCAATGGAACCTTACCTAATCTATCAAACACTCTATTGCCTGCTTTCATGAAAAACCTTGTGACATCTGAATTGGTTGACTATTTACGCAGATGCTCAAAAAATTATGGCCCTCCTAATACTGGTTAAGCCAGTGAGTGAAATTACTTTCTTTAATTGCAATTGTAAAGGTCACTATGCTTCCCGATGCCATCAGCAAAATGTCAATATAGTCCTTCCCAATACTGTGCAGGAGGAGGGAAAAGAACAAGCACATTAGATGCGGGATGCTCTATTGTGCCTGCAACACCAGTCCCACCTGATTGACAAGCAAATGATGGTCACGGGGCCTTGTTTAACAATGAAAATGATTCTATTTTAGTATTGAATGAAGATTCCTCAAATGTACATGTGGTAACTCGCTCCCAAAGTAAGGTTGTCACACCTGAAGCCTCTGAAGAAGTCGCTAAACCCTATGTGCAACAAATACTTAAAATATTCCAGCCAGCGGGCATGAGGGAATGACTAAGTTCAAGGAAAGAGATTTAGTAGTATATTGTGACACTCATAGCGCAGGCTGCGCGAACAAGCTAGCCTCACTTTGAAAGGGTCCATTTATTATATTGGAGAAATCATCTGAAGATGTATATACCATTAAGGATCAAGGCAGCTGGGTTGTGAATTGAGTACATGCTAAGTTCCTTCATCCATATCATAAAGAATAATAATAAAAAGAAAAATAAAAAAATAATAATAATAAAATAAAAAGTAAAAAGTAAAATAATAATAATAATAATTGCAAGCCATAGAGTTTATTTCATAAATTTTATGCCTCACTGGCATTAGAACTAGGTATCCCCTCTTTGGTAGGGGGAGGAGAGCGCGACCAAACTGGAGAAGCCTGCAACGGAATTGGAGATGCACCAAACCAAAGGAAGCTTGGCACCAGGCACGCTGGCCCTGTCAGCTTAGGAAAGACTATCTAAATAACATTTGAACTTTAAGGAATGTGAAGAATTAGACAGTGTGACCAAGGAAGAAGAGTATCTGCCACTTATATCCAGTCAAGGAGGGGAAAGTGTTGAATGTTTGACTGGATCTAAATCATCGCTTATTATAAACCAAAGATATCCTAAGTATATCTGAATTTGAATTTGTGGCCTAGCAATTTCTTTTAATTATATTCAACTATGATGACATGGGCTCAAGGGCTTTGTTGGTTAGGTCAAACTTAAATTTAAGTTTTGATTTAATGACTTGGGCACATGGGCTTTGTTGGTCTATGTCAAAATTAGTTTTTAATGTCAGTCAAGTTTTTGATTGAATTAATTACTAATTAGTGATATGAATCGCCTTGGTATGTGCTGCCAATTGCATGTGAAAGTGAATCAGTTCAGCTATTTTAAAGATATGACAAAACGCCATCTTAAGGATGATGATGGTGTTTACTCCTACTGAGGCTGAGCATGATGCCCTGAGTCAAAGTATTTGTAGATGTCATTACAAACTTTTTACATGGCCAAGGGTCACTAAAAGTAAGGCGTCATGGGTAAGATGTGGGTAACATCAAACCCTATAAATAACCCTAGCATGTACACTAATAAAGACATCCTTTAACTTCTGGATTAAGTTTCTAATTTATCTTATAACCTTTTTGCATTATCACTTTATTTTATATTAAAGTCAATTTTCACTTGGGATCAGTAGGATCAGGGCAGCATGCCATCGTCCAAGTGAAACAACTGGGTATACAATTGAAGTATTACCAAAAAGATATATCTTAAATTTAAAGCACCATTTGTCTATTGTCCTCACACAATAGACGCTCAAAGCTGCAGTTTCCACCAAACAACGAACCAGCCATCAAGTGAAGTCCAATCTTCAACAATGGGGGTTTGAAATCCATTCTGTTCACAAAATTTCCAACTTGGGTTAGCCTTAACTTTAATCACAATTACTTGTTTATTTGGGGAAGGTCAACCAGGGGACAAGCACTTCTGATATAGTGAGAAAACTAATGAAATTCTACAATTAAAGACACCCCAAAGGGTTCAAGGCTCCTCTTATCTCCAGGATCACCAAGATTAGGACGGTAGGGAAGGTGAGTTATGATGGCTTATTCTTGGATGCAGCATGTGTGAAGGAAAGGATCAACTTTTAGGAACCATATGGGGAACCTTGTGTTGATTTTCCTTCTGTTATAGGGGGTCATATGTCCAAACAGCCATGCTTGGAAATGCTCCAATATATGGCTGTGGAAGCGATGAATGGCTTCTTGGATTGTTGGCGCTGCTCCTATGAACGATTCCAGTACCATTGTATGTATCCTCCATAGTGCTATTGCTACTATTAGCGCCCTGAGAGATGGGTGGATAGGAAAATCCATGTTTATAGCGAACATGTTCCTTGCTAGGCTGAATGGATGTCCGCTTTCTTGGCGGAAAAGGCGCATGGCCTCTTTCCATACCGCCACTGATGTTGGGCACTGTTCTAAACGGTAGGCTAGGCTTCCATACTGACCACATGTTGCACATGAGGTGTATTTGGCATTTGACCGTTCAGCTGTTTGGTATACTCTCCTCATGCACCTCCATACATGTGCTCCTATCCTGGGTTGGAGTAGAGGGGTGATGTGTGTATCTCCATACTCTTCTTTGGGTCTTCAGGTTGTAGGGTATGTCCATATGGTCCAGGTAATCTATCCTGGCTATGGTATTTGGGCTTTTGCTTATTATATTGTCTGTGACTATTTGATCATTGATCTCCTGTCTTTGAGTTAGCCTTGGGCGTCCTCGGTGACTGGTTTGTCATTTATGTGAATCCGCCATGTCGCTCTTCTCATGGCTAGGAGTATTCATTTGAAATGTGCAGGAGTGCCGTGTGGTCCTGCATCTGTGGGATGGGATGCCAGATACTTGATTAATGTGTTTGGGTGATCTGGGTTTCTTAATTGTAGTGCACGTGTGAAGTTATATCTTGCTGTTCTGGTCCAGTGTGTATCTGGAAGATCTGGGCTAGTCACCTGAGCTATCCAGGATCCCAGTATATGGGTTACTTGCTCTACGTAATTAGTAAGCCCCATACCTCCATTCCTTCTTGAGCCAAATAGGGTTTCAAGGCGTACAGGGGGTTCTGGTTGGACCATAGCCATCCTTATAATAGGGCGTGGACTGTGTTGAAGAAAGATGGTGAGAAAGCGATTGCATGGGCCGTGAACTATATGATTGATAGAATCGTAGAGTTGGCTACCATGACCCTTCCTGTTAGACCTGCTCAGTGTCCATGTAAGGATGCAATGCGTTTTGTTATTTTGTCTAGAAGTTGATTTTCCATCATGGAGTTAGCGTAACCTCCTGCTTCTAACCATACTCTCAAGTGACGAACAGAGCCAGCTGTTGGCTTGGTGATGAATGGAAGTTTCAGTGAGGTCGTTGCTAATTTTTGCCTCCTATGTCTGGTCAGGAGTCTTGATGTTGTACTAGCTTGTTGGCCCTGTGTAGATGGCATCCACTGGGTCTGATATTTCCCCAGGAGTATAATTTCCGTTTTCTCAGTGTTAAGTGATGCGTTACTTATGGCTGAATAGTCTTGTATTATCTTCTCAATTCTGCAAGCGTCCTGATTGTTGGATATGCCTAACACACAATCATCAGCAAAGGCCATCATTTTGACTGGTGGTTGGCCCTTGACGTTGATTCCTTTGAGCAGTATGTTTGTATTTCAGATTAGGTGGTCTAGGCTAATGTTGTAGAGTAGAGGGCTTAAGGGGTCTCCTTGTTTTAGTCCTCTCTGTGGGATAGCTGGGTTGGTTGAGAAGCCTGCTCCCCACACAGCCATGGTTGCAGACTCTGTAAACAACATTACACAGTTTATAAATCTATTTGGAAGCTTGAATTTTTGAAGGCGGGCCCTAAGATAAGTCCAGTTCACCCTGTCATATGCCTTTTGTTGGTCCAAAAAGACAAGTGCTCCAGAGGTTTTGGATGGCAGACATTTTCAACAGTGTGGATGTTATCCTATATGGATCTTCTTGGGACAAATCCATATTGTGATGTGGATATCGCATCAGTTGATATTTCTCCTAGTCGTTTAGCCATAATTTTTGTGAAAATTTTTGTATCTGTGTTGGTTAGGGAAATTGGGCGCCAGTTGGATAGGTCTAATCTGTCTCCTTTCTTGAATAAAGCGACCGTGTAGGCTTCTTTGCCTCCAGGTAAGAGGCATGTTTTCATAATACACTTGTTCATTGAAGATAGAAGAATGTAGAGATGTTAGTAAAATAAGTTTATATAAAATTCATAGGGAATCCTGTCAGGTCCAGGGCATTTACCTCTTGGTGCACCGCGTACTACTTCCCATAATTACTCGCGCAATATTAGATTAATTAAATTGTTGTTTTGAACCATGGTGTTGATATGTGTGCTTCTAAGGAATTATTCATTTTTTTCTGGTTTGACCAGCTCAGATTTATACAATTTCAAATAAAACCTAAGCACTTCAGTCGCGACTTTTTTGGGTGTTTCTGCTATGGATTTGTCCAGTCGATGGACCTGTGTATAAGCTATTGTATTTTTCCTGGCGTGGAATTGGCGGAAAAAGTAGCTCAAGCAAGTTTCTCCATCTCTTATGTTTCTGCCTTTATAATGGACTCCAACTCGGTGTTGGTGTTTGCAGATCAGGGTGTTTAGCATAGCAGAAACCTCCATCCATTTGTGACCCCATCCAATGCTGTATCCTGTTCTTGGTACATTGTTTTCTAGATGGTCAATTTCAGCCAATGCGTGTTTGATAATGGCTTAAACTGCCCTGTGTCTTCTAGATGATGTATGTTTAATTTGTTGGGTTGTTGATTTTTTGAAGTTTTCCCAGGTGGGTAGTGGGTCCAAGCAAAAAGATGTTTGAAAATCCCAGGTTGAGGATATTTCCTCCATCCAGGATTGAAATTCCGAGTCAGCTAAACTTCATGGGCGTATTCTGCACCATCTGGGTGCTTGGGTACTTGGTTCCACCAGTTTGTAGGAGACCAAGACTAACCGATGGTCAGAAAGTTTGATTTTTGCAGTTTTAAATTTTTGAATTTGGTGACAGAAAATTATTGGTGTGAGTATAAGGTCTATCCTCAACGTAGAGACAAGTGTACTATTGTGTACATGTGGGCGTGTCATGTTTTGTAGCGGGGATTGCCTTTTTGGCAGTGGATCATATAGTCCCAGGGTGGCCTTTAGTACTTGGAGTTTCACTTGCCCTTGTGGTATCTCCGTTGTGTATAGCCATCAGTCCATCTCTGGGTTAATCCAGCAGTTCATGTCTCCCATTATGAAAGTATTTGCTGGTAGATTTAGTTGTTAGGGCTGTGAGAAATTCTCTTTGGTCATGTGCACCGTTCAGGGCATACACACTGGCTATTGTGTGCACTTTGGTGTGCCATGAGAAGGTTACAGCGAGTATGCGGCCATCCAGGAACAAATTTTTACCATTAAATTTAAAGTTTTGGTTCGTGTGTACTATCACCCCACAGTAGAGCAACCAAATAATACTGTTAGGAGGAGCACTTTTTCCCATGCCTCCTCCTCTTCCTGTGGACAGTGGGTTTCCTGCACCGCCAGGATATCCACAGGTGGGTTTCATAGGAGACTCAACTTCTTGGCCTGGGATGTTAAGGCCTTGAGTCCCGCTATGTTCAGCATCCCTATCTCTACTGAGATGCCTGATGCGCCTCAGGAGCGGTTAGCAGGGCCTCCCAGCCTTATTCCTCACTCACATTTCTCTCCACTGCACCTCTGCTGAGGAGAGCATAACCATGAGTAGGATTTGGGGTGTATTCTGTCCCTTTCATCACCACAGTTTTCGCTCCTCTCTTGGCTTTGCTTGGTTTCAATATGTTATTGCGGTGCACTTGTGGGTTTTTATTGGCCACATTATTTTCTTGCGCATTTCATTGTTGATTTTCCTTCCCAATTGGGTTAAATCCCGCAATTTCTGGGGGTGCACTGAACCCCTAATTTTGCTGCATTCATTTCCAAATTGGGTTCCACCAAATTCAAACTGGTCATATTGGGTGTATGGTTTTCCGCGGGATCTGATTGGTTCATGGACTCAAATTCCTCCATGTCTTCCTGGATCTGCTCTGGCAATATGGTTGATTCCGCCGAGACCTTTGCCTTGGCCGCGGCCAGCTTGTAGGCTTGTTTGTCCATTTTTTATTCTTTTGGGGAAACAGGGTCAATTATTTTATATTGCCCATGTTCTCCCAGTTGAAGGCTTGTGTAGTATCCATGATTTTGGTGTACTCTGAGTCATCTTTGCCTATTTCCTCCTCACAGAATTCCATTTCTCTCAGGCCTTCTTTTATGAGGTAAGCATGAATCTTGTGCCCAAAGGCCTGGCAGTGGTTGCAAATGGGGGTGCGCTTTCCACTGTTGCGTGGAACAGCTGGGATTTTTTCCAATTGATTGTGAAGGATGTGATGTGGGGGATTTTTGTAATATCCTCTACTACATCCTGTTTCAGTGAAATTATTGCTATTGCTTTCCACATGCTAAGGGTCAGCATCAGCTGAAATCGTTGCATTTCAAATTGTTTAATTTCTCTGTAGGCTTCCAAGACTTCTTGGAGATGTCTTTCAACTTTTGTGCGCGCCAGTGTGGTCAGAAGATAGTCAAAAATTATGAAAATGTCTTTGGATTCAGTCCAACAGGTGCGTTTGGTCAGGACCAATTGCTGTTCTTCAGGAAGGTCGAGTACCACTATGACCTTCACTGCTTTGTTCGCTTCTTCCATGGTTTCGAACCCAAGATCTACCCAACCTCTGCGGATAGTATGGGTTGTTAAGTACACCGCATGTGGAAAAATTTTTGTTGGGCTTCACCAAACTTTTCCAACATTGTCAGTGTTTCTACGCCCAGGAAAACTCATATCCCGTGTTCCACTGATGACAGTGGTTGCAATTGGGATACTTCCAAGTAGCTGCAGTATTTTACCACAAAATTGACAAAACCTGCGGGAGGCGCCACCTTGGGTTTTTTTTTTTTGAAATTTTCATTTGTACCTGTGCGCTTGGTACCTTTGGGTGGTGCAGGTCCATGTCCGCTGCCCTTTACCGCGTTCTCCCAGCTCTTTACCTTATTATTCATACTTATCTCGCCTGGTGTTGATTAACAAATTACGCTGATTGAATCAAATAATATTACTAAATGTGATAGTAAATAGAAAGAAAAGCTTCAATCTGTTACTTAAAAACGGACTATTTTGAAGTATAGCATTCTGTCAGATGGAAGTATGCGCTTATTGGTGCACCTTGTCTTGTTACCACTTTCTCTAATAGATGACTTCTACGGTTTGACTTATATATGTTTCTTTGACACCAGCTTTTCTCATTGGTTGTCTTCTTCCTTACAATAGACCCTTATCCAGTTTAACGTTTTTTCTTGTGTTCACTTAGGCTTAACTGTGGGTAGACCTCTTTGAGGAGGTCTTGCGTCACATTAGACAATTCATTTGTTTTACAATTATTATAGCGCCAGGTACACCGTTGGACCTCCTAGGTTCCCTCCAAAGCAGGGAACTCATGCACTCTAGATCAGTTCATAGCATGGTTATGAACAGCACTTTGAGGCACAGCCAAGTTTTGCTGTTTTCTCAATCACTATTTATGAGTACCGTGCTAACTACCCTCACCTTATGTCACTTTAGCTTAAGCTCCCTCTGCTGGGCTATCTGTATTCTAGCACTGACCACTAGTTCCCTTGCTTTGATCCAGAGCTCCATGCACCACCACGCTGGAGACTAGAGAGTTATAGACACTCTCCTGGATATAAGTCTATGAATCAGCTATGGAAGGGGCAAATGATCACCAGAAGATCAAGCACATCCTCTCCTGTTTAAAGTGCATGGCCCAAGAAGTAAAGGTGCGTCATATGGATACTCTCAGCACTTGGGGGAGGTTAAGGAGGCACTTATTGATGAGTTTAGTTCAAATAAAGCCTATCATGAAAAAGAAGTCCTTTATGCGCAATATAAAAAGAAAAAGAGAGTCAGTTGCTGCCTTCACTGAACAGTTCTACGTTGAAGCCCTGATGCTGTTAATTTCTAAGATGTTGACTCTTAATGATTCTGTTGCTGCCATCCTGACTGAGTTGGAATCTCACCCCTAGCGATGCACATCACTTCAGTGAAATGCTACTTCCAGAATGTTCACAATAACAAAGAGGACTTGTTAGATATTGCTGATTTTCCCAAGCTTGAGTCTCCCCACAAAGTTGTGTCAAGAACTTAATTAATAACCTTTGATTATCAAAAGTTTATACCCCAAGTCCTAGCCATTGAAAATCAAAAAGCCAAAGCCTAAGCGAATTGAATGTCTCAAGTGCGCCTACTTCAACAGGCTGGACATTATGACACTTTGTGTTGGAAAAAGAGAGCGACATTCATTATCAGGGAAAATAGATGTTGGCGTAGGGACAGGCACCTCTATAACTGGTGAATCTAAAGTTCCTGACTCCCCCACTTCTATTGCTACATTGTCTTATATTGATAATTGTCCCAGTGACTAATCTGAAGAGGGTTTATGAAGATGTTGGAGAAAATGTTTTAGGAACTCCAGCTAAAGTTGAAGTTCTCAATCAGTTGAACGCTGGAAGAGTAGATGAGGCCACAATACCTGAGGAAACTTATCTCAGGCATGCTTTAGGGTGTCATGAGGATATTGAGACTGATAGTGATTCTGAACAGTTCCGTGCATGGTTAAACTGATCTATTCATCGAGTTTATACCTTGAAATCCATCCAGGAGAGAAATCCTAAAACATGCCAACTGACATCCGCTTTCTGTCTTAAGGAGGTCCTAGCTCTCACCCTAACTTTGGTGGAACTTTAACCAAGGTAGAGGTCTTTATTCAAAAGGTCTGCTTATGGCCATTTTGGACACTAGATTCCACATGAATGTTTTTTCTTTGAAGCTTATCAAGAAAATTAATCTGGAGCCTAACTTGGAACACACCCAAATGTATGGAATTGCAGGTCCCACCAACTCTCACGCTATCAGGGCTTACTCCTCCCTCCCCATTCAAAATTTGGAAAGATTATCCTGTTGGCACCCATAGTGGCCTTGGACAACAATATTTATGATATGCTTATTGGCACACTGTTCATGATTGAGTATGACGGCATAATCAACATGAAACAGAGTTTTTCCTTGCTCAATTCAAGGTTCTTTTAGTTTTATCTAATAAAGATCATGCCAAAATGATGTACTTGCCTGATTTGAGTACCCTTCTTCTGCTTTATATTTTCATTATACCACGTCCAGAAAATATATAAAAAACTGCATGATTCAGTGGATGCTTTGGAGGGAATTCCTTTTTATGCTCCAGAAGAAGTAGTGATTAATAATAAGATTACTTTACAAATCCCCATAAAACTGCTTCTTGCACATAATAAGCATTGTTGGAGTTAGCCCTCTAGGGCCTTGGATATTGCCTGATATACTAGACCTCACCTACCAGCGGCCTATCAATATTCTATTGAGGAAAATTAATAACAAGGACATCATTGTGAAAAAATACCAGGAGATTGAAAAAGGCCTGTTGCTCCCACTGAGGATATTGAAAGGAACTACTTTAATGACTCTATGTTAGATATAAGCTTACCCACTGATATATTATTATGTACTTTGCCAAAAGTTCATATTTCAGATGTGCTAACACCCAAAAAACTTAAAAAAAGGTCCACGCCAAATTGGAGGCCTAAAGTAAAATATTCTATATCTGATTTTGACTATGGGCACATGAAGGATTGGGGCCACTTTGTTGACATTGGGGATGTCCATCTTATCCTGTCAAACCCTATAGTAAACCAAAAGTTGAAGAGCAGCAAATGAGGATAGAGCTCAACCAGGTACTAGTTGCAGGATTACTAGTACCTATCAAAAGCTCTTGGTCTTCTCCTCTCTTGCTTATAAAAATGGAGGTCATCAGGTAGTTATAAATCACCGCAAACTGAACAACCTCATGAAAAAGAATAGTTAGCCTATCCCTCTCATTGATGACACTCTGGCACAACTCTTTGGCTCTAATTTTTTTCTGCTATGGACTTGGCCATCAGATACTGGCAAATGGACATCTCCCCACAAGAACAGTGAAAAATGTGCTTCCATGTGCATTGAAGGCCTATTCCACTCACTTGACTACGTCTGGTGTTATGTAATGTGTTCGCCACCTTCCAGTTAGCAACGGATCATTTCTTACAGGATCTCAAGCTAAGTTGTGTTATAGCCTATCTTGATGATATCATGGTGTTTTCTAAAACATCTATTTAACAGCTTACTCACCTGGAGGAAGTTTATAACGCCGATGTGAGTCTAACATTAAGTTAAAAACCTCAATTAGCACTTTTTACAGGAAGATATTAGATGTTCTTGGACATGCTATCTCTCAGGAGGAGTTTAACCTTTACAAGTTAAGATTGAAGCAATATAAAACTTTTTTTTCTATCGTTGCAAACACTTTTGAAACATATTTGACTCAAGTCTAATTAAGGTTGATAATCTCATTGTGGAGATTAGTGTGCACCCAATGTTGGGTAGCAGTTGGGCGAGCAAAGTTAAGGGCACAGGAGCGGGCCCCAAACCAACCAAGTTTCATAAATGCCCCAGCGACACCAGCGGCCTAGATAAAATTAATTGTAAAAACTGGCAGTTAGCATTTCCCCAGAAACTTTGGCCTGGCAAACGCGCTGCAACCAGTTCATTAATACGCCGCAATCCCAGCCACTGTTGTCAGTGGAGCATGGGGTGCGAGTCTTCCTGGATATACAACAAACAGCGCTCTGGGAGAAGTTTTGTGGAGATATAAACACATATTTCCTGAACGCAATGTACGTCGCACTGCACTCCATGCTTCGTGGTTGGCTGGATCTTGGGTTTAAAAACAAAAATGCAGTGGACGAAGCCACAAAGTTGCAGGTGGTGGTGGACCTCCTGGATGGTCAATGGGTAGTTGACACAAAGTGCACTCATTGGACTAAATCTAACCAAATTTTCGTAATTTTTGACTTCCTACCTACAACAATCAAGTGCATCGTGCTGAAGCACCACCTGAAGGCTGGGCTCACCAAATATGGGGAAATCCAATCCTTTGAAATGAAGTGCTTTATGCTCATGCTGTACCTGTGCACGGACAAAGCAGTTGCTGTTCTCACCCCATCTGCGGGGTAGTGGAAGCTTTGAGCCAAATGCCCCACACCGCTTTTGTGGAAATTGATGGGCAAGAATCCCACCCATTCCAGGTCACCATGGATAGTGTGCATCCTATCTGAACCTTCTGTCACGCTTTTGGCCATAAGGCCCATACCTGCCCCACCAAGGAGGGCATTACTCAAACTGAAATCATCCAGGATGCAATGAGTGGTGCAGATGCCCACTATGAACTGCAAAAGACACTGACGCCGCCTTCCCATGGGGCGCTCCTGGGTGCTACATTCTATTGAAGCCTGTGTCCCTGCAGGAGCATAAGAAGGCCAAGCAGGCCTGCAGAGTGGTGGCCAAGTTAATGGCCACAGCTACGTCTGTGATCTTACCCGCTCAGCTCCAGGAGGACATCAAGTCATTCGCTGCAGAAGCAGTTTGTAAATCCTTCCACCAATCAGATTCGACCACCCAAGCTGATGACCCAATGGGTGAGTCAGATTCATCCGCCCAATGCTACCAAGCCTTGATGAAACCAAGTCACCCACCAATCTACATACCAAGTTTTTGCCTACATATGATGGTGCACCGCAGGTGCACACCACACTGAAAAAAAAATTCCAAGGGGGGAAATAAACAGAAGGAAAAACCCAACGTCAACTCCACTGCAAAAGAAACCCATAATGAACCTTAAACCATAGCACAGAATACCCACGCTGCCATACAGCGACTGCTGAAAAAGAGAAGGCTGAAGGGCGCAGGTGCCCTTCCCTCGCACCTAAGGTGCAATGGGGGAGGCCTTTACTATAGGGACGTTTAAAATCGCTGGACTCAAGTCCTCGCTGTCCCTGACTAGGAAACTGAGTTTTTAAAAAATAATTTACCCATGGACATCATAGCCATTAGGAAACCCACCATCCATGCGGTGCAGAGGACACATGGGCAACTATGCTCCTCCCTTCCCTTTCCTTTTGGTCACTGCACTGTGAGGTGCTTATTTGAGTGACCCATAAGTTTAAATTTATTTTGTCAACAACATAACTCGATGGCTGTGTCCTTGTTGTATCCTTTTTGTGGGATGACGAAGTGCACGCTGTCATTAACATATATGCCCCAACCTGTGCACAAGCTTGTCAGGAATTCTTCTCAGCTGTTAGTTTCCTCCAACTTCCCCCTGATTCATTTGTTGTAGGTGACATGAACTGCTGGACAAACCCAGCCAATGACCGCTGGCCCTCATCACCTACAGCCATGCAGGGGCACATAGAACTTCGGATTCTAAAGGCCACTTTGGGGCTGTTTGATACTCTGCCGCTTCATGCACCGCTGCTCACAAACATGTCTCATCCCCATGTGCACAAAGGCCAGATGAGGTCTATGTCCTGCATTGACCTTATTCTTGCACCGTTGAAATTTCAGTCTCAAATTTCCCACTTTACAACAACAAAACTCGATTTATCTGACCACAGGATGGTATTGGTTTCCTTCTCTTTGTCACAACCAGTGGCACAGGTTGCAAAGCGGTGCAAACTCCACCCATCCAATATCAAATCACCCAGATTTTCCTCGTGGGTGGACACTGAAACCTCAGCTCCAGAATTTACCACACCATTATGTGCAGAGCCACTTTCTACCTGGTCAACCTTAAAAGCGAACACCATCCACCAGCCATGCCACATTTCATCACGTCACTCTCAGGCTGGCTCGGCAGTCATTTTGTGCACACTGCAGAAGGGGACCACCTGGAATCTAACGTCCCAGCGGCAGGCTACAGCCTGGCTTGAGGTTGTAAGTGGGCAGAAGTGTCCGCTTGCCTCAACGCACTGGTAAGAAAACACAGATATCAAGTTTGTGTTCAGTATAAGGCAAAGCATTTAACAGTGGGTGACACATGCTCCGCTTACTTTTTTATAAATTCATTTGCATTGCGACAGAGCTAGGCCTGCACACAGATGAGGCGGCCAGACCACTCCAATGCGAATACTCAAGCTGAAGTGGCAATTTGAAGCTAAAAATTATTACCTCAAATTGTATCGATCTGATCCAGTTCAGCTGGCCAAAGTTGACAATTTTCTCAAAAGTGCACATATCTGCGCTGTTTCTTGTTATCCAGAGTTGATAAATTTCTTTCTTGGAGCAAACTCTGGTCCGCCATTTGTGGTGCACCGTACAGGAAATGCCCAGGTCCAAATGGGATTCCTTATGAGTTCTATAAGAAATATTTCAAATATTTTTCCTTGCTGCTCGCCTCAATGAACCAGTGCCTAATGGAAATGCGCCTCCTCCCTGGAGGACAAGAGTCCTACACGATAACGTTGTACAAGAAAGGGGATAGGCTGGACTTGGCCAACTGGTGCCCCATATCACTAACTAACACCGATACTAAACTTTTTACCAAAATCATGGCAAACTGCTTAGGGGTAGTTGCCTCTGCTCTCATTTCCCCTGAGCAATTTGGTTTCATTCCCAAATGGTCTTTTCAGGACAACATACACACCGTAGCCAACATCTGCCAATCCACGGCTTCTGGAGCACTTGTTTTTTAGACTAGCAGAAGGCCTATGATAGAGTTAACTGAGATTATCTCAAAGCCTGCCTCCACAAGTTCCACCTCCCCTATCGTTTCATTAATTGGGTAATGTTGCTCACAGAATCTGCAACAATGGCTGTGCGTGGCCCTGGCTTCCTCATGGATGTAGTTCGCCCTCAAAGGGGTCTACGCCAAGGGGACCCTCTAAGCCCACTCTTGTATAACTTCAGCCTTGACCCACTTCTTCGCAATTTAAATTCCAGCCTTACTGGTGTCCATGTGCAAGGCCAGGTACCAGTCAAGATGTTGGCATTTGCTGATGATTGTGTGTTTGGGGTGTCTAACAATAATGATGCACGCACGCTTGAAGCTACTATCCAGGTTTACTCCAGGGTAAGTAATGCTGCGCTAACTCCTCCAAAACCAAAACTATTCTCCTTGGTCAGTACTAAGCCCGCTGGTCCACAGCGCCCCATTTTCTACCTGCTTCAGCAACTTGCTCATGGGTTCGCTTGCCCTGCCCTGCCCACCCTACCCCACCCCACACTGCCCGATCATGCTCCCCTTTGTGCCAAGACCCACCGCTGGTTCAGTCTGCCATTTGAGGTGTGGCTGGAGGCGGGAGGGTACGCCTCAATGGTGATGGAGCACCATATCCTGGATAACGTTACAAAATGCATAGCTTCCTTCAAAGCCAGCCAAACCTCCCTTACAGGCAGGGTAGCGCTAGCCAACTTTATGCTCCTTTATAAGTTTTGCTTGGTTTGGGGCCCACGCCATCGCTTTTTCCATTTAATTTTTTCAAGTCATTATACGCTCTTCTTTAAGGGTGGCTTTGGTTAGGACGCCCACCGCCAGTGCGCTTGGATGTCATGTTTGGCCCTCGCCATAGTGGTGGCATGGGCCTGCTCAACTTTGAGGTGTACGCCACCAAAATACTAGGCACCTGGATCACTGCAGTGACCAACCCAACGATCTCAGCTCAGTACTGGTCACATGCGGCCTGATCCAACTTCTCCTGCACCATGGGCCTCAGCAATCCTACCCACCACCATTCTCTTTTAAAGTGCCTTGCCTCACACCCTTCTGCTGTGGGCCCACATGGGACGTCGCCCCTCTTCAAGAAATTCTCCTCTCCATGCAGAGCACTGAGTAGAGAATTAGCATCAGTGTGCACACCGCCCAGAGAGGGCACCCTACTCCTCAGTTCACCCAGGAAGTACAAGGACAAGCCATTATGAACAATGTGATACCCATGAGGCCCCTGTCATGGCCAGGGTGGACTACCTGGACATGTTGGACAACCCTACTCCTTTAATACCTAGAAAGCCATTTGGAAGTACGCCCACCACCCTCTTCTGCAGTCACATATTTGTTCCCACGTGTGGCACCGCTTGAGATGGGTATACTGTACTGCCAAGCGCTCTAACGCTTTGCACTCATCTTGTGTCATGTGTGACCAGTATGTAACTTTGGTTCACCGCCTGGAAGAGTGCCCTCCATCAAAAGTGATCTGGCTTGAGGTTCAGCGTCTCTTTAGCCAGGATCATAAACAGCCCTTCAGAATATCTAAGGACATCTTCGCCTTGTCCTAGAATTCCCCTATACCATCTTCCCTCTGAGCCATAGTAATTGCAATCGCTATGTGGACTATCTACACGGTTGTCTTGGATGCTATCTCAGGCTCTACTACCACCCTCCAGGAAGCCCTACGCTGGTTCCAGTTGCACCTTACGGACCACTTTCAAGCTTAAATGTTTGGGTACCTACCATCCTGTCGCTGTCAGTTGGTCTCATCCTAGTTTCCAGTTTGGATTATCACTTCAGAACTCTTCCTACATACGTGCTCAATAGTGGTGCAAGCCCCTACACTTAACCCCTCTTCCATTTCTTGGTGTTCCCGCTGGCAACAGGAGATAGTATTTGCTTCTCTGGGGTGCCTCTTGCTGATATAAGTTCTTTTTAGTTTAACATATTAGAAGTTTTCATCCCCTGGTCAGCCTTCCATGAATAAAATTTAAAATTTAAAATTTAAAATTAAAATATGACTTGCTATCACATAAAATTTTCCTCAGATCTATAAAAAATCTTTATGCTAAAAAATAAAATTCATAATTAATTTGTGGTTAATATTGAGGTATACTTAGGATTTTATAAATTATTGATACTGGTAGAAATATATGCACAGGTTCTAGAAAGTAACAATAAGTTAAGTGGGGATCTGTGTCTTTATATATATTGATTACATCCTGATACATTTTAAATGGGTTATTACTTCATAATGAAGCAACAACTTTTTTATAAATTAATTCTATAAAAACGTATATTTTTAGTTTTCTACTTGTATTTGGTATTAAATGAGAGCTAGTAATATTGAGATAATGATAATTTATGGTAGTAAGATGGTGCTTAAAGTACTATTCTAATGTCAGATTGAATAAATTATATTTATCATAGGAATTATAATTCACAAATAGTTTACTTTATCTATCAAAATTTTTTATATTATGTTTTCTTAATATAAATGCATATATGTGTTCACTGCATCATCTTATTATCTAAAAGTCTTTTATTAGTGTGCACCAATATCAATTTTAATATCTGTGTTCGTTCATAATATCACTAAATATAGGTTTTTTAGAATTCAAATGCAATAAAAAGAACCTGATTAAATTAAAAAAGCTGCTACATTTATATAAGGATCCTTTTTTAGAACTAGATGGTATATAAGGATCCTTTTAGTACTAGATGGTTATAAGGATCCTTTTAAATTATATAAGTTATAAAATTCAAAAGTAAAGATAAAAAAGATTTGATATGATTGTATCAAAATGAACTTCTTAATTGGAAAGTAACTAATTTTTTATATAATCTCTATACTTTTCAGAATAAAATAAAATGATATCATATATCCTTATATCATTTGATTTCTAAAGATTTAAAAATTAAAACTAAATGAACTTATTTACATTATTATAAATTTTTTATGGAATATAGAATCTATATTAATTTATATTACTAAAACTATGACATTTAAGCTTTTAAAAGTAGAGTCATTACTACAATCATTTTCTAGACAGACTATCTATATAAAGAGCGTGACTACATTGTTGGATTTTTAGGCTGCTGTTGTGCTCACTGGTGCATTTTCCACCTAAATTTCAAAAATATTTGTAGAAATATGATTATCTACAGAAGGAATAATTAATTACTAGAGGGTTGAACTGACCACTTATAAGTAGTATACTAAAAATTTAATTAAAAAAGGCTGGTTTTTATAAGTTTTCTTAGTATTCAATCAGGGATCAAATTCAAACTCTATTAATAAGTCAATGCTTAGTATTTAGAATTGAGGCTCAAAGTTTGGATTAGCTTAGTAATGTCGAAATTAGTTAATATTGGGATTTGACTTATCAGAGCTCTGGAGACTCACCTCACTTTGACAGAACAGCTGATGGATGGCCAGTAGCAGTTAGGACATATCCATGAGGCAGTGATTTGATATATTTCACCCCATCATTGGGTGAAAAAATTTTTGCCTTTCTGTGAAACCCCCTCCAAGCTATAAAAAGGGGTGGTCAAGGAGTAGATGTTGGGACTATGTTAGAGAGGGGATGGCAAGGAACCTCTGAGCAACTCCCCCAATCTTGCTGCAGGTTTAGCGTAACCCTGCTATTAGCTATAGGGTGCTTTGGCTGAGGATTGGGGGCAATTATATTACCTTGATTTGTAGGATTCCACCAAGAATTAACCAGGGTTTTAAGGCTGATGTTGTTTATTTCAAAACCCAAATCACTCTTAATATAAAATCAGACTTCTAATTGTTTAACATACATTAGGTCTATTTTTTATAGTTTAGTTAATTAGTATGACTCTATTTAATTACAGCAAAGTGTTAGAAAATTTTCAAGTAACAAATTTTTATATATAGTCTTATCTTCCTAGAAAATATTTACACAAGTGGAAAGTGCATCTTTGGGTTGGGACCATCTAGTACTAAAAAAGTGCATCTTTGGTAGTTTATAGTTATAATGACCAATGCCTTCAAAATTTAATCCCAGTGGATGACCTAGACTAGGGAATGATTAATAGCTACGTTGGCATTGCGCATTAATGCTAAAATAAAGTTAGGAAACAGCTAGGAGGTCCTTGGAGTTTCTGGCCTATTTGGATGCCACGTGTGGATGTTTACCAGGATTTATCATTCTTTTTTATTGATCTATATTTAATTATTTACCTCATTAAGTGCTGCGTTATCATCCCAAGGTCAGCCCACCTTGTTTAAGTATAATATTTATACTGATATAAATATTTTTATATTAAATAAAAATCATTGTAGTTAATAAAAAGTAAAAATAACAAAAAGAAATAGATTTTCACTAGATTTTTATGTTAGCAGAACCAACACTATTGTTATAGTAGCTCATAATGTGATAGCTTTTTTCCAAATAAAAATATAAACGCTTTGTTGCACTTATTCATAATGTGGTTTTTAGTCATTTTTAGCGAGTAATGTGCTAAAAAAGTTACATTTTGTTTTTTAAGTAGAATATACTTAGATGGATATCAGGAAAAGAGATCTGATCTGATCAGGTCAAAGGATAAAGATGGTGATTAAATATGAGATAAAGGTAAAGATACACAGAAAGTTATAGTAACATAATCTTAATCCTCTGGTTTTATTAAATTTGCTCTAGAAAAATAGAAAAAATACGCCAAACAAAGACAACACAAAATTGGTGGATATCCTATCTTGGAGGTCCCCAGATATCTAAAGCAACAAATTACTTCTTGTACTCTAAAAAGATAGCTTCTTTTATTTAAAGCAGATTGTTATAAGGCATAATAATTTTTTGTTGTAACGCTAGCACTTAGAAAATCAGATAATTCAGAAGTAATAACTTTAACCCTTAATTTACATTTTTAAGATTTTACATTGGGCTCTTTGGGACCCCTGGCCTCTTTTCCAAGACGGTTGGACTTGAATCTCTTGTCCAGCCAAAAAAATATTAGTGCTCCCTGCCAGGTATCCTTAGCCCACAGTGAACTTTGACAATCTATATGGGCAATGGTGATTCTGTATCAGAATATTCCTCCTATAATGAAGCCCTTTTCCTTAGTCAGTGACGCTTAACACTAATGCTGGATAACTTTATGCCACTTCAAGTAATCTTCTAATACCACAATCTATGAAAGTAGCCCTTACTTCTCCATCCGCTGACCATTATCAACTACAGAATTTTGGATTTCCTTGATTCAGTCCAAAATTTTTATAATCAGATATTTTGTCCCTGATGATAAGCTAATCTAAGATTAGTTTTAGCATGCCAACACATACGATGAATTTATTTTTATTGTTAATCTTGACATTGATCATGTTGCAGTAATATTTACAAAAAAATATTTGCACCAATTCATACACCCAGTTATATTTAATTTGTTGCAGGTATAAGTATTCCATCACCAAGAATTTTTAAGGCACTCAACCTTTTGAGACACTACATACCCAAATTGTAGATTTTTAAAACTCTGTTTACACTTTAGCTGATTGCAATTGTTTTGTTATACAAGAGAATTGTCAATTTCAAATAACATGCAGACTAAATGAACTCTCCTCACTGAGGGAGTAATCATATCTGTCCATTAAAAACTCTCTAGGCACTTTAGTGGCTAAGACTCTCAACCAAAACCAAATTAGAACTAAATTGATTGAGATAAAGCCTCAAATAGACACCCCTAAGTTATTTCTTGGGGATCAAACAGTTATATTGAAGAGTTAATACATCATTTAAGAAAAACGTTGCGGTATACACAACTTTTTAGTCCCTAGGAATGCCTGGTGATCCAGGCCCTCCTGGAAGCCCTGGACAACCTAGACCCTACAGTTTACCTGGTGTACTGGTCCTCCTGGAAGCCCTGGTGCGGCTAGAAGCCCTGGCAGTCTAGGAAGCCCTGGCCCCCTGGACCTCCTGGACCCAATATCAGTTCTGGGATCCCCAAAGACATAATAACAGTTTTTTTTCAACAAGTGCAACTTCTGGTTGTCCATCTAGGATATGTCACTAGGGGAATTAACTCACCAGTCAAGGGATTTCATGAACGCTTTTTTCTGTCTCAGCTCATCATGGTCAAATTGGAGTCTTGTTAGCATTACCTAACTCTATGCAAGAGATGGAACAATGGATATTGGAATTTCGTGAGAAGTTACTATAAGCAGGCGTGACAAAGGCAATGAAATTACTAGTTATGTGGCTCTAACGAAGATTGACACAATTGCAACGAAGTTATTAGTTCCATTGCTATAGTTGATTCCAATCAGAATTACAAAATCCTGTATGAAAATAGACCAAAATTAGGCTATACAAGATAAGAATTAAGGTAGTTTATTAATTAAGATCTGGAGATATTTATAGGGAAAATTTAGTGGTTCTTTGCAAGGTTTTCCTTGATTCACCCAAGGTAAGATTTTCCTACCAGAGGACCAATATTGTTGATTATCATTATTATTATAATATCTGTGATGATCATATATATTAGAGCTCTAATTAGATGCGATCAACCTTCTTAATGAGGCCTAGCCCCTTCAAAATGATTAGTCATTTCAAATTGCTTGGCCATATTAAATTATTGAGTTTCTTTGGGTTGATTTAATTCACCCATTGTAGGAGGTCAATAAATCTGAAGAGTCTTTCTTTGGTCAAATTGAGAATAGGAAATATTCATTTTAAATTCTCCATCTTATTAGACCAAGATATTGAATCTTGATCTAGAGTACTTTTGGTCATCTTAGTTGTATCTCCAACAATGCCCCTCTCAAGATCTTGCCTAGGGGGCACATACTTGTGAAGAAACCTACTATGCACTCTATTGATAACAGTACCAGTATCAGTAGAGGCAATTGAGTATTCAACACCCCAACAATAGATAATAAGGTAAGGACCTGCCCATAAGGGGTCCAGTTTATTAATTATTCCTCCCAGCCTATGATGACAGAAGAGTACAAGGTCTCCGACTTGATATTCTGGTAATGTAGGTCTACTAGCGTTGGTCTGGGTTCCTTCCTTCAAGGTGGCAGCGGCAAGGGAACTTAAAGCTAATGCTTTTAATCAGATTATTTCATTTGCCAGTCTCCTCATCACTAAATCAGTGGTTTGTGGGGTAGCCTCTTCAAGTATAGGTTGTACACTTGAAGGGAGGATAGGTTCCTAACCATATAAAGCTTTAAACGGAGACATTACAATAATATGATGGTAGCTAACTCTATAAGCTAACGTCGCACTAGGTAAGTAAAGGTTCCACCTACTAGGATCATTGGAAGCCATCTTTCGAAGAATGACTACAAGAGTACCATTTGCTCATTTGATAGCACCATTAGTGGAAGTATTATATGAGGACGTGAATGACTGGTAGGTACCCATTAATTTGGTAAGCTCAGCTACCACCTGAGATATGAAATTGGTCCCATTATCTGATAACAGGACTTTTGGGCTGCCATGCCTGGTGAAAACTTGTCTAAAAAGGAAAGACGCCATAGCCTTGGTGGTGACTGTGGAGACTGATATAGCTACAATCCATTTAGAGAAATGATCAATAGCTAATAGTATAAAACGATGTCCATAGTGGTCATAGGGAGAGTTCTACCACGCCAATAGTCACAGTAGAGAAGGGTTCAGAAGTTCCTATAATTTGGTGTTGGAATATCAGATTTCCTCCCCGTTGTTGTTGGCATTTGAGGCATGACTCTAGCACATCATGTACAGACACCAGCATGTTATCCCAGTAACAATGATTTTTTAACCATTGGAGGGTCTTGGTGACAGCTCCATGGCCTACAGTTTGGTGGGCCTCCATGATAGTGTCAGTCCTCGCAGAAGGCTGAATAAAGGGAAACTACTTAGATCCTGACTTTTTGTATAGCGAACCTTCTTTGACCTGAGTGTCTTCAGTTAAGGATTGTAACTTTGAGACAACATCCTTAGATTCACGGAACCAGAGCTCAGGTCTACCAATCAGTTCATAAATGCGATCCTCTTCTGCAGAGAATAATGTTAAGATAGGCAATCAAGAAAGGTCATCAGCGTTTTGATGTATAGCCCCAGTGCGATGTTGAATGGTAAAATCATAATTTTGGAGCTTTAGAGCCCATCTGGCTAAGCGCCCATAAAGGATCCTTCATTTGTTGTAACCACTTCAGGGAAGTGTGATCCATCACAATAGTGAAATGCTTGCCATATAGATAGGGTCAGAAATGCTTGATAGCAGCCAAAACAGCAAGGCATTCTCTCTCAGTAATGCTATAATTGCATTCAGCCTTAGATAGGGTTTTACTATAGTATGCGATGGGGTATTGACCAGTTTAGTATCATGTTGATCCAGAATGGCTCCAATAGCAATATCACTGGCATCGGTAAATAGAATAAAGGTTTTGGAAAAGTCAAGATGGGATAAGATAGGTGCACTCATTAGGGCTTGGTGCAACAGATCGAGGATTGCTGCTGGGATTCTTCCCATACAAAGGGAACTTCCTTATGTAAAAGGTAGACTAGTGGCTCTGCAATTTCTACAAAATGGGGGATGAATTATTGGTAATAAATGACCATTCCAAAAAATACTTGGATATCGCGCAAGCTTTTGTGAACAGGCATGTCTGAAATAGCTTGTACCTTATTAGATAAGGGTAAAATACCCTCGCAATTAACCTTATGCCCTAAAAATTCCATCTCAGCCCTAAAAAAAGCACACTTCGATGGTTTAAGCTTAAGAGAGGCATGATGCAGTCAACCAAAAACTTCCTTCAAATGAGCCAAATGCTTGTTAAAAGTGCGGGAAAACAGTAACATCATCTAGATAAACTAAAACACAAGAAAGCTTCAAATCCCCCCAAAAAATCTATCCATGGCTCGTTAAAACGTAGCAGGGGCATTGTAAAGCCCCTGCAGCATATGTGTAGGCTCAAATAGCCCCTCAATAGAGATCAAAGCACATTTTTGACGGTCTTCCAGGACAAGATCAATTTGCAAATAACCACTCGCAAGGTCCATAGCTAAGAAATATTGGGACCCAGACATTAGCCTCAAGGAATTGTCTATATGAGGAAGAGGATAAGAATCCTTCTGAGTAACAGCATTGAGTTGATGATAGTCCATTACCACTCGGTGGCCCCCATCTTTCTTCCAGATAAGTAGTAGAAGGGAAGTTTAGGGACTTTTAGAAGGCGTTAATAGTCCAGCATCAAGAAGTTGCTTCAGCTCCACTGAGACCTGAGCCTCCTCAACTTTGGATTTGTAATATGGTCGAGCTCAAATAGGGGAGTATCCCCAGTTTTAACCTGATGCTGTACCTCGTTCATTAGGCCAAAATCTCCAGGACCTTGAGCAAAGATATCCGCATATTCTTCAATCAGAGCCTCAGCTTCCAGATGTTGTTCTGAAGTGAATGAATCCCCAAATTTGACGTCAATTCTAGCAATGATAGGGGGATCTTCCAGCCCAAATTCGCATAGATCTCCACATAATGAGATGGACAAAAAGTCACTCAGTGGAGTAGGCCTCACATAGGCGATAGGATTATTGCAATTTAATCGTATTGGTTGAGAAGTGAGATTAGCCAATAGAAATAAAACAGTTCCATCATAGGCAGGATCAAGTATACCGGGGCAAGGTAAAGCCTCCAAATGAGAAGGACTTTGTTACTGAAGATCTCTAACACATGATCACTGGGTACAAATACTTGTACTCCCATATCAATGATGACTTGAGCTTTAGGGGGAATGTTAATTGGAGAGTTAGAATATAGCGGCATTCCCTTGGTGGCACAAACTGATGGAGGTGGAAGTATAGTCCTTGGACCCAGGATTTGGTATTTGAGATGTGAGATTGAAGTGGGGTATTCCAGTAGGCAGACACGTCGCTTAAGTTTGCCTTTAGTATTGGGAACATCATGTATAATTAAAGGTACCTGGTACCCAATCAAAGATAGGTATTTGTCCTTAAGACTGGTGATCGCATCAAAATTGGTGAGAAACTTAGTTCCCAAGAGCAGATCGTAGCAGTTGTTATCTAATACCACTGCAGGGGCCAACACAACCAGCTTCCCAAAGTGCATCAGAAGAGAGGAATATGTTCCTATATATTTAGTGTAGGAAGGTCCAGCAGTTCCATAGTCTTGAGAATGGTTCAAGTCTGGCGCCAATTTGATCTTCTTCATAAGTTTGAATGAGATTACATTGATAGGCAATCCCGTATCAATGATAGACAAAACTTTTACCTTATGCACGATGGCTTCCACCCAGGTCACATCAGTGCCAAAGTTTAGGATAGAAAAAAACCAAGGGATTAATAGATTAAATAGAATACAAATTAGAAGAAGAAGCATAAGCAGAAATAGTGTCTTTGTTGGATATTTCATCAGGAATATCAAGCTCACCAGGAGCGGATACCACATAACAATTGGTAGAAGAATCAATAGGTTTTGACTGAGGCACCTGAGTTAGGTCAGCCCAGGGAGCCTCATGCCCTATGCTGACTCCTCTTTTTCGATTCCTCCGCTTGCTTTTTCCAACACTTAGATACCATATGGCCCATGAGACCACAATTAGTGCATGGCTCCTTCTTTGGTTTGGGTTTAGGTTTAGGTGGCATCACATGAATATAAGTATGATGGTTATTATAGGAGCTCAGATGTACCACCCCATTGGGAATCTCCATAAGCGCTTCCTTAATGTCAATAATGGAGCTGAAGTTTCGTTTTAGGACTTCAGATGTAATAATAACTGAGTGCAAGAGGCAAACACACTCATTATGGCTGATATAGCATCATCAATGGTAATCCGGTTGCAAGTGGTAAGTTTTTAGGCCTCATGGTAGAATAAGTTTTGCAAAATCCTGGGTAGACTCTCCTCGTTTGATTTGAATATTCATAAAGGCCTGCATCTGGGTTGGAGAGGATTTGGTCACTCCTGAATTCCTTGATGAGGGCGGTTTTCACTTGAGACCAAGTAGTACAGACCTTGAGATGAGGAACCATGATCTCTTGCGCGAACCAACTTAGACAAGAGGTGATGTGACGGACCTTCTGCTGATCAGTAGCTCCATCCATGGCGCGTTCATATACAAAAGGGAAAGAATGGATGCTACCTTCACCCAGTTCAAACTTATATTTGAAGGTAGTTTTGAAGAGGGTGGATTCCATGTTCAAAACGTGTACACCTGATACCATGACAGGCCCATCCTTGGAGGGTTCAGACTCTAGAAAATAGGCTTGAGGGGGAACTCGATCAACACGTTGTCTTAAGTGGTTCACGTCATCTTGTAAATCGTGGACCCATTGGTTGAGATGGTCATTTGTAGGCGCTCAGGGTAAGTTGGTAATTGTAGACAACATCTCAGTTTGCTTGGTCTCGAGTACATCGCACTTAGCAGCCAACCGCTCAATGGATGCTGTCAATGAAGAAAACCAGGTTTCTTGCATAGTTTGATTGGCATCGCATAGACAATGCGCATTCTCAATGCCATCCAGCAGGTTGATTAAGGAGTAGTTCAGATCAGTTGTAAGACCTTCCAAGGATAGGAAACACCCTTGAGCAAGGGCTCAGATTTGAGTTTCCAACTCCTGTACTTGTGATTTTAAGAAGCTCAAAGGTTCCAAATCGTGGATTGGGAGCATGGAGCCAGGGGACCCAGGAGGTCCGGGGGGTCCACATGAACCAGCATGACCAGCAGACCCAGGGGGACCTTGTTGTCCCTCAGGGCCTTGAGGACCCTATTCACCAGAGGGTCCTGGAGTTACCAATGGAGAACTAGGTGGGCCCAGAGGTCCTTGAGGACCAGCAGGACCAGATCCTCCTTCTCTTATTGTATCCACAACTCAGATCAGTTGTTGAAGGAGCACGACGAGTTCCTTGAAGTGGTCATCATTTTGGGCTTGTAATATTCCCAGCTGTCTCATAATCTCAGCTTTGAGGGTAGAGATTCAGTTTTGGATGGGGGTAGCAGCATCACTAACCTGTTGTGAGATTTCTTGGCCAATGTAGGCCACAACGCCATTGTCAAAATCTCACCAAATGGTTGTGAAGTTCGTTGATTCTCTTCTATATCGAGAATTGCTATCTGATTATCCCGTCCAAAGTTAGACGCTGTCTCATAAAACGAGGATAGTTGAGAGTAAAATTGTTGCGCCAGAGTCAACTGGCGCTGAATCTCAAGGTGATGCAACCCCAAGATCTGGAGTACATGGTATATTGCGGGATGTATGTAATGCCGGAGATATTGTTCAGTTCTAGCTACACCAACTTCAGTAGGCTGTAACACCGCTTGGTTGTATAAAATCATCATATTGTCAGCAACTTTTGATGCTTAGTTGCAATTAGGACAAGCACCAGGATGGATAGCCCCTCTTATCAAGCCTTTGACTGTTTCCTCTACATTAGCGGCTTGGCTCTGATAATTAGTTTGGTCAGGGCCCTCAATGGCCAAGTCCATAGAAGCTTGAAATTGAATATGGCTGATATCAGCTGAAGGCAAATCTTGCCGGTTTGAGTGTACCCATCAGGAGATACTCATAGTTTCCTCAGAAGAGGGAATCGCTTTGCTAGATGAATTAATCGTTGTGAAAGTATGTTTTCATCAGGTAGCCTTGGAAGCAGACCTAGCAGAAAGCACCAGTATTGATATTTTGTGAGAAATTACTATAAGCAGGCGTGACAAATGCTATGAAATTATTGATTTTGTGGCTCTGGAAAAGATTGATACAATTGCAACGAAGTTTATAGTTCTATTGCTATAGATGATTCCAATCAGAAATACAAAATCCTGTATGAAAATAGACCAAAATTAGCCATCTAGTACTAAAAAAATAGACCAAAATTAGGCTATATAAGACAAAACTTGAGGTACTTTATGAATTAAGATCTGGAGAAATTTATAGAGAAAATTTAGTGGTTCTTTGCGAGGATCTCCTTGATTCACCCAAGGTAAGATCTTTCCTACCAGAGGACTAATATTGTTGATTATCATTATTGTTATAATATCTGTGATGATCATATCTAATAGAGCTCTAATTAGATGCGATCAACCTTCTTAATGAGGCCTAGCCCCTTCAAAATGATTAGTCATTTCGAATTTCTTGGCCATCTCAAATTACTGAGCTTCTTTGGGTTGATTAGATTCACCCATTGTAGGAGGTCAATAACTCTGAAGAGTCTTTCTTTGGTCAAATTGAGAATCGGAAATATTTGTTTTTAGATTTCTCCATCTTAAAAGACCAAGATATCAAAACTCGATCTAGAGTACTTTCAGTCATCTTAGTTGTATCTCCAACAATGGATCATTGCTATCATAAACATAACTTAGGATTCTGAAAACAACTTCTAGTTTTGTCAATGAAGTTAGTATGCTGAACCAAATCTTAGCTATCAAAGCCACCCTAAACGCAGCATATGAGCGTATCCCCCTTTTTATTGATGATATAATAAACTAAGCCATCAAGTAGATGCCATCCACTAACACAAATACCCTATTAAACTGAAACCATCCAGTTGTATCTGTACCTTATGCATCTCTTTGTTCATTACTCAGCCATCTCCTCCATGTAACTCATCTAAGCAACTGTAAAAATATTTTTTTGGGGGAGGGAGTATTATTTTCTTAAGTACTTTTATGAGAGTGCTCTAGAGGAAGCTACTAGCCAACAAAAGCTCAAGCACTTATTTATTGTCTTAGCCAAACTTCCCTGGATACTATGGTTCCACATTTAATTAAGTACTATACTTGGGTAGATGCTAAGGCTTCTTTGAGAAATGTTTAAGTGGTTTAGATTAAGATGGCCTAAATTAAACTTACACAAAAATTAGTCTAAATTGAGGGAAGTCTACCCTGTTTTCGCCATTATTTTTTATATTTTCACTCAACTCTTTTTGGCGAAAATTGGCTCACTTTAAACTTTGTCATCACTTCTGCTTTATTATGTTCAACTCAGTGCCCAACATTCAGTTGTACCTCAAGGATATTAAGCATAATCTTACTTCGCTGCTTTATTATAATAAACCTATCTTAATAGTCATTTAAGATCTTATAAATATCTTTGGCACTCCTTGCTCTTGAACAAAGATCTGTCTGAGTATCAATAATGTAGCACCTCATGCCCCTTGTAAAAATTTATGGGCCTGGTCATCTTCAGCCAATATCCCCCATGGACTTATTACTTGCACAGGTTTGGGTTTTGTGCAATGCTTCCATGCTGTATCGTTGTTTGATATAATCAGTTGATAATAGTATGATGACTATTATCTGTAGTTGAATGGAAATCTTAGATCTCAGCCCAACGTTCAGCCAGTATTTCCGCTTGAAATACTTGAGATGTCTCAGAATAGGGATTTGTTACCACGTACCATCTAACCTGATCTTCTCTGAGAATCCCTGGAGACATTTTCTCCAGTTTGACACACATTTGGCAGCAATCCCTAATTTGATTCCTCTTCTTCTCTAAATCCCCGCTCAGATTCTTAATCCTTTCCAAAAGAGTCTCCCAATTATTGCACACAGCAATAATATCCCTGAGAAAGAATAGAACAAATGAAATCTGACAGAGTTTACTAAACTGGTATATCTACTATATACTGTATAAACTATAAACTGTAAACTGTTTTTTATTATGAGTGATACTAGGAATCTGTATTGAGGGATTTATTTGTCTAACCCTTGGTTAACACTTCTTCGATGAAATGGCAGCAATTGCCATTGAATCACCCATCTTCATATCAGCAGCAATGGTCTTCCCCATCCTGGCTAGAATTCCATCACTAGAAATTTTAAAGACCTAAAACGGAAAGAGTCAGAAAACGTTTCCCTAACGTTTTCCTCTCAATCTAAGTGAACCAACCATATTTGGCAAGTGACTTGCTTAGGTAATGGACTTGTTACCCATTAATGCAGGTCACAAACCAACTTTCAACTTGTTAGTTGCATGTGACATCGCTCGCCATGAAACTTACTACTTAAATTCCCTATCCGTCAGTGATGAAGCCTGACTAATCCCAATTAGTACACCTGATAGTTAATCAATATCAGATGCCTCAATTTTGTTGGCAACTTTGGACAACGATATTTTAAGCATCTATCTGGATTGATCCCTGACAGATCTGACCAGGAAAATATCCTAAAATCCCCTAAACTTAGTTACTCCAAAATCAGGGTTAACCAATTTTCAATTTACCTCGCATTAGGGAATTATCCCTTAGCAATCCCTGGTAATCTAGCAGGCTGGGAATATGGGCAAAAATCTCAACACATCCCCCTCTTGCCTAGATTTCCAGCAAGAAAAGGACCGAGGTAGGAGAACACCAATTTAAACACTTGGGCAAATACTTCATTTTTTCAAGTGGAGTACAATCATCAATAATCAATGCTGCTCTGGACAACCTTCGGCATGCAGCTCTCACTATTCCTCCTCGCTAGCCTACTCAGAGCGCGGTCCCCAAGATCTACTGTCATGCAGGGCTGATTAAATTACTTGTGACAACATCAGTCATGGGATCCAGTTTCCCCCCATCAGTGCATATGATCTGCTGTCATATTCAGGATTCTTGGTCTGGTGTCCTCAATTTCCTGATTTTCTCCTTGTCCTAGACAGGAGAATATTGCCATCAATGTTTGTTTTGCGGCCAAATTAAAAATGCTTATTTATGTTTGTCCTTGTTATCTTCTTCCCATAACCTCTTGGCTCATTTCATTCTTAATTCTTCTCTGGAGAGCTTATCTCATTAATTTTGAGATTAATTTCTCCGAGATTGGAGCTAAATGGATTGTAAAGTGCATAGTGTCAACTTCTTATATAAGTCCAACATCCCCCTCTAGTTTAGCTCAGATGTTGAATTCCAGTCGCGGTACCAACAGCTACTTAACAGTTTGTCTGATCAAGATCTTTGGCTATTCTGGCAGATGAGTCAGATGCACAACGGCAACTCTTCTATGGTCCTTCCAGGACTCATATGCCTATTCTGGCACCAGCGACTAGTCCTACCATGGAACTACCAGAAATGGTAACCAACCCTTTAGAAACCAGGTTAGAAATCATTTCGAACAACTCACAGCCAATTCTCCCTCTGTCATCAATTCCAGAGTTGCATTTTTAACTCTCCTGGATTTGGCTCCTTTTGCAGATGCCCCAAACATCATCATTGATGCTCCTGAAATGATGCCCTTCACTCTTGTTAGCTCCTTCTTGCTGGGTCATACTTGCTTCCTGAGTTCTTTTTCTTACTCAGACAATATTACAAACCAGCTGTCTTGGCCACCAAGCTCACCATTGGCAACAGCATTAATTTTGAATTCCCCCACGCAGAATTGAGGGCCCAAGTCACTGAGGCTTTATCCCTAGTGCTAAATTCCCCCAATCTTGAGAACATTCTAGATCATGATATTACCGCTTATGCTCTTTGCTTTGCCAGCCAATTTTTTCAAACTTGGGCCATGAAGCTTCCAGCCTCTCTCAGCTTCCATTGCTCCTTCTGCTTCAGCTTCCGAGAAGCTCATAGTCTTCTCTTGCAGGATGCCATTTGCTTCTCACATGACTATCTCAAATCTGGTGCTTCCCATCGGTATGTTCCGCTGATGGTTTTATTAGGGGGCATGATTTGGCAACCCCATCCAGCATCCCTTGTTTGCTGCTGGCTCATATGTCCGGTGTTCTTAATGAAGACCATTGGTAAGCGCTCAAAACTAATCTTCTAGCTCTGGTACCATATCAGAATTACTTGGGGTTATTTGCTGACTGCCTCTTCCTGTACTGTTGCTTCCCTCCCTGCTCCAGGGTTTTGCAATTGGCTCTTTCCAACATCTCGATTTTCCTTCCCCTAGTCGCTTTCTCACAGGGATCTGTGTCCCCTCAAAAAACTTGGTTTCGTGTAGGTTTAGCCCTAACTAGCATCTGATCTCACATAGATTTTGATGAGTTATTCATTCCTACCGCGATCCATCCTCCCTTCCCCAAGAGGCAGCATAGGCGGAATCATCCATAAATCGAGAATAATCAATAAAAAAATAAAAATTATAAAATATATTGGTTTTCTTCTATGCAGTTTTTTGTAATCTATTTTTTTCCAAATATCTCTATCAATCTTTTATTTTTTCTTCTTTTTCCTGTGGGACTTAACCTTGTTTCAGTTCAGCAGTCCATCTTTTTTATTTTTCCCCCAAACTGGATCCTAGATATTCTTAGAACTAACAGTCTTCTATGGTTCAGAGGTCCTTTTTTGGACTTAACCATCTAGATTGGTTCAGAGGTCCTTTTTTTGGACTTGGCCTAATCATCAGGACATAACCAACTAATGGTTCATCGGCCCTTCAGGAACTCTTTTTTTGTTTTTTTTTCATCGATCCATTGCTTCAAATACTTAGCATGGACTTGATTTACTAATCTTTTATCCAAGAGGCTTTTGAAAGAAAAGACATCTATCACCGTCTTGGTGATAATCTCAAACAGACCTGACCACAACGCATACAGTTTGTTTCTTCTCCCAAAACCATGTGTATTGCAATAGGCAACTCTTTTGCCTATTCAATATTCTGATAAGGCCGTAGGGTTCTTATTAACCGTCAATTTTTCTTGTATCCCTTTCTTTAATGTAGTATCAAATGCTTGCAATTTCATTTTAATCAAGTATTTATCAATCAGTTTAAGTACTCTTTGGCACTCATCCTGATGTTGGTTCCACCATAAAATATAAATTTGGTAGCAAAAACGCCTTCCTCCTGTATAAAAACATAAATGGCGTTTTTCCCATCACTGTATGATGGCTGATATTGTAGGCAAACGTCACCGAACTCAAGTATGCTCCCCACGTGGAAGTTCTTCCTGTGACCAGCTTCCTCAGCGTCATGGCCAGCGTTCCATTCACTCATTCTACCAGTCCATTCATCTCCAGCTGGTAGGATACAGACATGACTCCTTGGATCCCCATTATCTCATTCAACCACAGGATCACATGAGACATGAAGTTTGTCCCATTGTTGCTAAGAAGGACCTGCGGGCTTCCATGTCAATATATTACTTGATCCAGGATAAACTTTGTAGTGCTGGTAGCATCTACTTTCGCCAAGGGTTTTGGCTCAATTCATCTCGTCAGATGGTCAATAGCAACTAATATGTACTTGACTCCCCCTGTTCTCTCATCAGCGGTCCCATCACGTCAATGGACACCATATGCCAAGCAAATCCAGGGCGGACCAGTTGGTATCCAGTTTTATTCTTATGTGGCTTGTGCAGCTGGCACTCCACACGACAAGCTAGATAGTTGGCAACATTGTAGTTGATTGACTTCCGGTAGTAGTACTAACAAAAATTATTGGTTATTTTTCTCAGGCTTCTATGCTAACAACCTTATGAGCAGCTTGAACGATAGCTGCTCTTTCTGACAGCTTTATAGATAATAACTGCTTCACATTAATCATCTTAAACACTTGTCCATTCATGATCTCAGTGTTATTCTGCTTTTTAAGAGCACCTTGAATTTCTTGGGGATTGTTCCCAATTTCTCCGTTGAACATTCTCTGGTATAACTCATCCACCTTCTGGTATACCATCTGGACCATTAATAACCATGATAAGCCATCTGCATTCTGGTGAGAAGCCCCCGCATGGTGGACAATCTCATAATCATAAGCCTGTAGCTTAAGTGCCCATTGGTCCAGTCATCCTTCTGGTTCTCTCAAATTATGGAGCCAACGCAACGAGGAGTTGTCTGTCACCACTTTGAAGTGTGTTCCATGGATGTACACCCAAAACTGCTTACAAGTGTAAATGACCACGGGGCATTCCCACTCAGTTTCGTTGCAGTTCCTCTCAGTGGCTAAGAGTGTCCAGCTCACATACACCACCGGATGTTCATCCCCAATTTCATCTTCTTGGCTTAATATGGTGTCAACCGCCTGTAAATTATCAGTTTGTTTAATAAAATTCTTGATCAAAATTCAGATAAAAAAAATCGGAGAATCTTTTAGATATTGGCATACCTCATCAAAGGATTCCTGAGCTTCTTCATTCCATACAATACCTTTTTTCAGATCCTTTAACAGATGGAATAAGGGCTCAGCATTTTGGGAAAAGTCCCAAATAAATCTTCTGTAGTATCTGACCATTCCAAGGAACACTTGGTAATCTCAGACACTCTTTGGCACAGCCATCCGTTCGTTGGGTTCAATCTTCTGGGCTTGCAGCTGCAATCCACTAGAGCTGATCACGAATCCCAGGTATTTAAAATATTTCTTGAAGAAGTGACACTTCCTCAGCTTAATCTTCAGGCTGGCCGCGGACAGTCTCTTGAATGCTTCTTCCAAGTGTTGTAAATGGTCAGTAAATGTCCTACTGAACACATTAATATCGTCCAAGTACACCAGGATGCACGACGACTTCAAGTCACTCATTATAGCGTTTATGGCCCTCTGGAACGTTGCAGGCGCATTGCATAAACCCTGGGGCATCCTCGTCGGTTGGTATAGCCCCTGCGCGGTAATAATTGCACATTTTTCTTTGTCTTCCATTGGCAAATTGATTTTTTAATAGACCTATATCAAATCCATTGCGTAGAAATACTTTGCTTCTCCCAATCAATATAGTGCATCATTGATTCTTGGTAGGGATACAAACCCTTCTTCATAATCATATTCAGCTTTTGGTAGTCAATCACCACCCAATTATAGCCATCCTTTTTCTTCACAATAATAATTGGATTCACCCAGGGACTCAATGACGGAACTAGAAGCCCATACTTCATTAGTTTGCTGGTTTATTCTTCCACTACTGCTTCGGCTGCCTTTGACTGTTGAATCAGTCTCATCCTAATTGGCAAATTTTCCCTGGTATCAACCTTGTGAATCACATCTCTCACACATCCCAATTCATGGTTGTCCTGGGAAAATACTTCCCAATACTTTTCAAACAATTTGAGCACCTCCTCTTTCTGTCCTTCCATCAGATCAGCGAGTTGCTCTCAGTCACCCAATAGGTTGATACACATGGTTACCCCTGCCAGTGATAAAATTTCATCTAGGGTCCCAAAATTGTGGAACTACTTCAAATTTAGCCATTGGGATTAGATGAATAAATGCGATGATCTGATTCTTCCTGATCTTCATCGGTTCTTCACTTAAATTCACCAGGAGAACTCAAATTTTTCTATAACCCAGCATTACCATTCCAGGAGCCACCCAAGGCTCTACTCTGGACTTCTTCCAGTGGCTTCCAACCTCCCTATACAGAAGCTCAGGTTTATCCAATGTCAACCCCATGTCAACTATCATCTGTGATCCTGGTGGTATGGTTATTATCATTCTTGATTCTCAGTGGAACTTCATGGTTTTCTAGGAATTCCGTCATCATTCCTCGTTGCTTCCTAGGTCCAAAATTTATGGATCAATTAAATTTATTTTAAATTTTTATATTTATCATTTATTTTTTTTATTTTTTTTTTCAATGAAACTTGTAACCTACAAATAGGTACTGAGGTCCTTCTTTTCCACTTCATCCAAACTGGGTCCTAGGTATAATCTAACCTACCAGTTATCATGGTTCAAAATCTTATCCTCTTAAGATTTAACCATCCATTTGGTTCAGTAGAACTCTTCTGGGACTTGATTAAAATCCCAGGACATAACCATTTAATGGTTCAGAAGTCCTCTGGGAAAATTGCAAATATTTTCTCTTAAGTCCAATACTTCCAATTTTTTAGTACAAACCTTTCTCACTATACAACCAGCAGCGCTGCCTCTTTTCATATAGGCTACAATTGCCGACTTTTGGAAATACTCTTGAATAAATTAGGCCCTTAATCCTGACTGGCTATTCGTCCATCAGGTCCTAATTTCATCTCATTTTTTGGCAACTGTTGCTTGAATCTTTCCTATCTCATTACCCAACAGTTCTGTATGATTTTTCATATCTTTTTTCTCCTGAAAACGATTTTTGGCATTCATTTACATCTAAAAACATTGGAAGTAATTCCACTAGTGGATCTGTAAACGATTCCTTGATTATAAAGGTTGTTCTGGCCTCGTTAGCCTCATCCTAATTTGTCTTGAATTGTTAAACTCGTCTCCAGCGACTTCTGATCATTGGTTGAGTGTTATTGAGTCAAATGATTTTATCCACTATCTTGGATCAATTGTTTCCTGTTTTGACTTAATATCTTCATTGATACGGAAATCCAATCCTCCAAATTGATTGCTTCCTATTTTGATCAATGCCTCATCTAAACACTCACTCCTCAGGACTATCTAAAGCGGACCAAATTTAAACCTTTTTTGATCCTGATATTCCTTGGGACTATTTCCAGCGGCTTAATTTCAACCTGAGTTGGCCCTGCTGATTCTCTTCATCTCAGATAGATGTTGGGTGGAACAGATTTCTTGCAGCACGAGTTAGTTCAATATCTAGGCTACAAGTCCTTTTCCCAAATATTGATTATCCTCAATATGCTTCACTTGGAGCTCCACTTAGGAGCTGGGTGAATGCCAACGAATGTGATCCACTTCACGTTCAGATTTAGAAACATCTTCATAGGACATCATGTTCTAAGTTCTTCTACTAAACTACACCCCTGTAGTGAGCACCAATCTGTAAAAATTCATGAGTCTTGTTATTATCAGCCAATAACCCCTATAAACTTATTACTTGCAGAGGTTCAGGTTTTGTGCAATTCGTCCATGATATATTTTTGTTTGATTTTATCAGTTGATAATAGTATGTCAACTATTATCCATAGTTTAATGGAAATCTTAGATATCAGCCCAACGCTCAGCCAGTATTTCTGCTTGAAATACTTGAGATTTTTCAGAATAGGGATTTGTTCCCTTGTACCGTCTAACCCAATATTCACTGAGATTCCCAGGAGACAGTTTCTCCAGTTTGACACATTTGGCAGCAATCCCTGATTTGATTCCTCTTCTTCTCTGGATCCCCTCTCAGATTCTTACTCCTTTCCAAAAAAAGTCTCCCAATTATTGCACACAGCAATAATATCCCTGAGAAAGAATAGAAAGAATGAAATCTGACAGAGTTTACTAAACTGGTATATCTACTATATACTGTATAAACTATAAACTGTAAACTGTTTTTTATTATGAATGAATTCTAGGGAATTTATAATGAGGGCTTTGGTCGTCTAACCCTTAGTTGGCACCTCTTCGATGAAATGGTAGCCATTGCCACTGATTCACCTATTCTCATCTCAGCAGCAATGGTCTTCCCCATCTTGGCTAAGATTCCATCATTGGATAACCTTAAGACCTAAAACAGAAAGAGCTAAAACGTGTCCCTAATGTTTTCCTATCAATCCAAGTGAACTAACCATATTTGGCAAGTGACCTGCTTAGGTAATGGGACTTGTTACCCATTATGGAAGGTCACAAACCAACTGATCAATTTGCTAGTTGCAGGTGACATCACTCGCCATGCAACTTACTACTTACATTCCCAATCAGTTAGTAATGAAACCCAAATGATCCCAATTGGTACACCTGATAGTTAAACACTATCAGATGCCCCTATTTTGTTGGCAACTCTGCCAGATGAGATCTTAAGCATTCATTCAGATTGATCCCTGACAGATCTGACCAGGCGAATATCCTAAAATTCCCCAAACATAGTTACTCCAAAATTAGGGTCAACCAATTTCCAATTTACCTCACATTAGGTAATTATTCCCTAGCATCCCTAGTAATCTAGCAGTCTGGGAATATGGGCAAAAATCCCAACACCACTCCTACCCAAAATATTTGCATCTATTTATAAATTGTTGTAGGAATTTCAGATGACCATATATTCCAACTCATTGACTAATAAATTAATTTGATGATTAGTGGTTACAATTGTATATCTCAGCAATGGTTGTCAATAAAGTGTTAGTCTATTTTGTCAGATATCATACCCAATAATATCGAGCAAAAATTTGATGAGGTAACAGCAACCAACAGTCAATTTAATATGGTAAATTGTTCATAACAAACGAATGGGGAGTTGTCAGAAACTAACTAAGCGGTTTAAAACTTGAGACAAAAGGTAGAATCTTCAATTGGGCAACACAATTTGAATCAATTAGTTTCAAGTTCTTGACACAAATAAATTGGTCACCAAACACTAAGGATTACGTTACCTAAAAAATCAAGGCAAAGATAATTGCTAAGATTCTTTGCCTAAAACTCAAGGGTCAATCCAATTTAGGGAGCAAGTAAATGATCCCAGTAGACAGCTAAAAAACTATTCGCCGATTATACCATAAATGTTCCCAACAATTGCTCAATAAAATTAGATATACTTGATAATAACTTAGTTGTTTATGCATAAGTTTTATAGCTTAATTTTAGGATAAGTGTGCAAGGATCGGATATCCTTAAGTTGTTGTTATCAAATCTCCTCTTGGGTCTGTTTGAAGAGAATAAGGAATTGTTATCTACCATTACAAACATATCTAAAAGATGAAGAAGCACCTTGTTAGCGTTTGACCCTTTACTCAACGTAGCTTTTGGGCAATTAACTTTAATAATAGTCTTCATACTATTATTTTCCTCAGTTGGTCTAATAGTCAAAGCTAGGCAAGTGGTCAAGAATCTGTACAGTTGAAATTAGGGAGCAGAAGCGAGCTATCATCTAAGCTGCCCTAATTTTAACAATTGTTGCTCACTACATGGGTAGTTGAGTTGTCAAAAGCCAATTTCAATCCACAATGTCTTAAAGGAGTGAGCTACAGAAAGACTGGATGGAGTTACAGACTTTAAATCAGAATGTTATTAGCTCAGCATCTTAAGCCGATATCAATACCTTGGAGGAGCATGTAATCAAAGAAGAAGAAATGCTTGAACAAATGAGAAATGTGAACAGCGACCTGTGTGTAAAAATTCCCTCTTTGAAGCGGAATGGAGGAGAGAATAACAAAGAAAATCTAATTCAAAAAACTGAACGTGAAGCCAACCAAGAACGCATCTGATGGATTCACAAGGATATAAAATGATGAAATGCATTGAAAAGTTGGAAATCACAAATGTTATTGTGCGCAATTTGAGGCAATTGAAGCCAACGAAAATACATGCAAAACCCCAATTGGGAAGACACCTATACTCCGAGATATGCCTAATTCATTTTCCAGGTATGTTGGAAAAAACTTCTAAAGCCACTCCTATGGCTATTTAAGTCAATGGGCAAGAATCTCCTATGAGTGTAGCGACTGACGAATTTCAAAATACGCCAAATTGCCCACCTTTCACTGAAATTTCTTCCTGGCATTTTTCCGTCTCTTTGAGATGACCATGTTTGGATATGTATACCATCAATTGCAGTGAATCTAATGAACTGTCTTAGCATTAAATGCCAGAATCTGGTACTACCTTACCTAAATTGGTAAAACTGAATGTACGCTGAAACAAAAGCAGAGATCATGTTGGAGTTTGGTAGTCCTACTTGGATGAGAAAATTGCAAATTAAGTGTATGGGTATACAATATTAAAAGGATGATACCCTGGCTAGTTTATATTTTGGTTTTACCCTGAATCCCAGATCTTGGCAGGGGCAAAGGTGCTGACTGACTTTGATGCATGCATAGCCATGCAGATGGCAGTTTGTCCCTACAGCAAACTGCATCAGATTATGGTGGCGGCACTAGTAACTCATATAAAAACCGTGCAGATGGTGGACAATCTGAAGATGCTTGGAGCCACGTTTGAAGCTCCCAATCTCACTGTTAAAGTGTTCCATACAAGATCTCAAAAAATCGTCAAATTTGCCAAACTTTTTGAAGAGCATGAAAATCAGATTATGATGTGAAATAAACCAGAAACTCAAAAATGGATAGATAAATCATCAATTTGCTGTTTCCAATGCGGGAAATGTGGCCATGTAATTGAACAGTGTCAGGAAAAAAGCTGAAGGATCAAATAAATTTCGTTCAGACCAAGGAAACTGGTTTGGAGTTAGGAAAAGGACCAGCAGTCTAGACCAGGGACGTTCTGGTACTGCTTATAAACCTGTCCCACCTGATATAATGAACGATGATATTGATATCTCAGATCTATTTGTGGATGATGACGCGCTTGACCCACTCCATCAGGTGGTCAACATGTTAACAGGTTAACTCGAGCCAAAGCTAAGGGGATAGACCATGTAATTGTTAAGGAGTTTGCTTGAATTTATTATTGACAGTTAGCGGAGAGAACCAGTATGCAAAGAGCTCTGAAGACTTAGCCAAAACGAAGTAGTATGAGGTGAACATTTCCCTAACTACAAGCACAATCAAGGAGAAATTCCATGATTTATCTGTTCAATAAATTCACACTCTTGATTTGGCAAATAATGAAACTATTATCTATCTTTCGCTTCAATACCTAAATTGAAGCAAAATTCAGATTTTTTAAAAAAAACACAACCACTCAATCGAGCCCAAACCTGACCAATGTCAATGCAATTGACGCCTGCTACCCTGGATTGAGGTGGTGGTGCGCCGCCATCTGGCATCTTTTGGCCACTGCCAAAGTGCGCCCAGACTGGCTCTGCTAGCCCTCCCAACGCTACTGGGCGTTATGTCCCCTCAGGACTTGGCCCACCACCTCACAAGCTCTCAGGCGGTGATCTGAGCCCTTTGGTGCTCCCACGGAGCAATATGCGTTTCAGCCTCCAGAACAAATATGGGAATATTTTCCCATATGCAAGCACGGCCATTATTGAGATGGCCACGGCAGTTTTTTAACCTGCCAGCTTTATCAACTTCTGCCCCTTTAAGGGGTACTTTGACATCAGCTTCGACTCAGAAGTCAATGCAGCGGCAGCAGCCAAGATGCAATTGATTTATAGAAAATTCCGCTTTCCACTGTTCACACCTGGCTCCTGGATGAGGCCACTTTGGTGGTCCAGTTCGCCGGGTTGCCCTCCTACCTTTCCAAACGCCTCTGCCATGAGCTCATAGAGGGTTTGGCCATTTACAGCGCAGAACCTGTGTTGCAGTTTGTGGTGCCCCATGGGGCGGATCATCTGGCAGGCCCTCGCGCCTTCTTGATGATTCACCCATTTAATTGTGACACCTATCTTGCAATTCCCCCTGCACCATAATCAGGTCCGCCCCTGATCATCCTTTTTGGGCGCGCTTTGAAAATGGCCACGCCATCTGCCCCTTGTGCTTTGAGCTTGACCACTCAAAGTGCAAGAGTCCCACAGTTTCCGCCTCCACTGCTTCCATTGCCCCTCCTTCCAGTGCTGCCCCAGTGGCTGCCTTGCCCCAATAGTTCAAATGGGGCATGATCCTCCTGCCCTCACCCTTGGGTAATTCTTAGCTGTCTTGAAAGCAGCAGTCAATCAAAAATTTAAAATTTTCTTAAAAATTTGAATAATTCAGTCAGATTATGGAATCCTGAGTTGATGGCTGAAACAGTTTTGGCTGAGCTGCTATGGCAACTGTTCATGGCCAATCAGGTTCCGCCACCATACCAACTCCTGTGGCTGGGCCAGCACTAGCCGAACTTAATCCATATGAGTGTCTCAATTGGTTTGATGATAATGACTGGCCATACAATGTGAAGCCAGACTTCGCGTTGGAGGAGTTTTTTATTGATCCTCCCAATTCGCACCCCGCCATTTACACTCTAAAAGTGGCTTTCCAGATTATAAAAATATCAATCAAATGGCAGTGGAAGTCGCAGCTGCCCCTGCCAACACCCTCCTCCGCCAGAATCTTCATGGTGTGATGGAACCTCTAGTTGAGGGTATTCCCATCCTAAATTTCCCTTCCAATTTTGATGAGGATGCTAAATATCGAATTGAGGAGCTTGCTTTTGGTGCGAGCTGCGCTTGCATCCATGCAGCGAAAACCTCTCTTTTTGACCCCAACTATCCCCAAACCCAATGGCGCATCAAGTCGTTTATTTGTGTGCTGGCTCTCATCACTTTTGCTGAGCATCAATTTGCTCAATACATTGAGGCGATGGACACCGCTGGCCTCATTAACGAAGAAAACCCAAAACTATACCTCCTTATGCCTCATGTCGCTGATGCCCCTACCACAAAGTTGTCCGCCATGTCCGCCAGCTAAAGCAGGCGCTGGACAAAAGTTTCCCCAAATTCTCTCCATCTGATATAGCTTGCTAGGCTGATAACCTAGAGGCTATATTAGGAATTTTTTTAATTTATGATAATCCCTTTGCTTGGCCCATTTGCAAATAAAGATGCGTGGCGGCCCCCTTTGGGTTGGGCAACACTAGTGCTAAAAAATAATGATGCTATTCATTCAGTAAATACTTTATTGCAGTACTCATAGTGTACATAAGCAATATTCTAGTTAATAGGATAAGAGTACAAGTAATAATTGATAGTGGAGCCCAAATAAACATTATTTTCCACCTGTTGAAATCCAGCTTAGTTGTGCTTGCTAGTGCTTACGCTGCTGGATTCCACAAAGGATTTAGTAAAATTTTAATATAGATACTATTACTAAAACTTGGGTCTTTAATATTTGTTAGTAGTGTGGGGAATAGAAAAGATAACCGATTTCCTCATATTGGACCATTTCTATATCTAAAAGGTAACAAGGGTAGAGGGAAAACGAAGGTAGGCGTGTGGAATAGCTTAGTGATTTCCAAAATAGAAAATATGTTAAATCACCCTATCAGAGCTCAGCAAAATTGGGGTCACTTAGAGGAAATGATAGATGGGACGGTATGTTTAGGCATAACATGTCCATGTGGTAATGATCTAATGTACTATAACCAATCACTAGCTGCTAAAATAATTGAACCTTGGGGGAACTCTGACACGCCTTTAAAAGGGGGTCCCACTTAGGTGATGAATTAAAACTGGCCATGGTGAGGAGTTTAATTTGAAGGGCGCCCCAGAATAGGCCGTGTGATTAGAATAATTTGACTACTGGACTTCAATTATTAGCCTGTTTAGTGGGTGGCAAAGTATTGCCTGAATCATGGGGTTCCACCAAGAATTGGCAGGTTCTTTTAGCCGATATTGTCATTATTACCCTTTAGATTTATATAAGTATGGGGTTGGACAAGTAATTGCCCAATCATATTTGTTATATCAGGGTTATTCTTCCCCACATCATTCTTTTGACGAAGTTGAGGTGGCAATTGTCTGATTCCACCAAATTAATAAAACATGTGAAGATCTCACTGGATTTGGAGCATTGTAAAGAGTATGAAATGGCTGGATCATTTATATCAACTCATGTGGAGCTTATAGTGTGATATCACTTCTGTTTGAGTCACTGGTGGTGCCAGCTCCTACTATAGTGCTGGCCAATCCGGAGTACAATATACTTTACCAGGATGAAGTTCCTGAGGAAGTATGGGGTTAAATGCAACTTTGAGGAAAACAACATGACCATATTGGGACATGCTTTGCCTTTGGTGTACCAGTGGATGGGAGAGACCCCGCTGACGAAGAGGAATGATTTTGGCAAAATGATAATAATGGTGGTACTATACTTATTTGCCATGAACTAGTTGGACAAAAATGGAAAGCAATTCCAATAAAATTATGAAGAATCGCAGAATACCTTTGATGATGAACACAATGAACATTACTCTTCTAGGAGCTCAAATTTTATCTGACACTGAGTTAGTGATTGAACTCCCAGAACAGCTATATGGGGAAATTGTTAATCCATGGAGAAAATCAATAATTGAACCGTGGGTGGCGACAGGGAGCTTGATGCCAAGTCACAAAGAAATATGAGTACTCTTGCAATATGATAAAAAGCCAATGAAAATTGTAAAAAATCATATCATTGCATTTCTTCACCTACTCCCAATGACGGAACTTGATGTCTTTCATGAATTTGGATCATTTTCTGAAATGGGATTGCCAGTAGAAACTGCCAAAATGTCAATGAATTAGTGGATTGTGAGAAGATTGCCAGTTTATCAAGAATCAACAAAAGGATGTGCTCAAATTATTTGAAAAATATTTAGAGACATTCTCTCAGAATAATCATAAGTTGGGATGTGCAAAAAAATGTACTCCACAATGCCAATACTGAGGAATACCTGCCAATAAGGATGAGACCTGTCTAAAGGTCAAGAGTTGCAGAAGCTGAGGTCAACAATGAAATCAGCAAACTAGTGAAACATGGATTACTCATTTCATCATTGAGCCCATGGGTGAGTCTGATACTCCTGGTGAAAAAAAGGGTGGATCCAATTGAGTAGTGATTGATTATCACTGATTAAAAAAGATCACTAAGAAAAAATCCTATCCATGCCCCAAATTTATGACTCACTTAGTCATCTGTGGGTGTCAAAATACTTTTTCAGATATGGACCTGATTTCTGGCTATTGGAAAATCGAATTTGCCAAAAGAAAATAAGAAAAAAGTTGCGATAATTACTGCGCAAGGATTTAATCAGCTGTCCAGAATGCCCATAGGTCTATGCAACGCTCTGGCGGCTTTCCAGTGGGCTACGGATTCAATACACAGCGACCTGAAGTTATCCTGCATGCTAGTATACCTCAATGATATCAAAGTCTTTATCAAGACCTTCACAGATCACTTGGAGCATCTGGAGGAAGTTTTTAAGCAGTTGGTAACAGCAAACCTTAAAATTTAAGCTGAGAAAATGCCAATTTTCAACAATGAGCTCAAATACTTAGGTTTTGTCATGAACTTTGTAGGATGACAACTGCAACCCATTAAGATAGAAGCTATTGAATGAATGGTAATCCCAAAAAGTGTTAAGGACATTCAAGTCTTTTTGGGGATGGTCAGATACTATTGAAAATTCATCATAAATTTTGCTGGAGTCGCCAAACCTTTATTCCATCTACTTAAGGATCCAAAAAATGGATTTACGCGGAATAATGAGGCACAGAAGTAATTCATTTAGCTCCAAGATATCTCATGAGCAGCCCAGTATTAAAAAACCCAAATTTTAATCAGAAATCCTTAATCAAAGCAGATGCCTCATTAACAGTAATTGGAGCCATTCTAAGTCAAGTGGATGACAATGGGGAAGAACATCCAGTAGCATATGAGATCAGAACATTGTCGTCAGCTGAAAGAAACTATACCATAACAGAGTTTAAGTGCCTGGCGGCAATCCAAGCCTGTAAACAATTTTGAGTCTATATACATGGAATGTACTTTAAAGTTTTAACCAACCAATCATCTCTACGCTGAAACTCATTATTTGAAGGAACTGAAGGGCCAAATGGCACGTTGAGCTCTAAAACTGCAAGCATACGACTTTAAAATCATTTACATGGGTAGGAGCGGCGCATCAGAATGCTAACAGAATGTATCAATTGCCAGTTGTTTTTGTGATCTATCATAAAGCTGATGCGCTACTTGAGAGGATAGTTAAAGGTGATTTTGAGGATGTATCATAAAAAATCTATAACGAGCTACAAAAGGCAATAGCAAAAACTAAACTTAAGAGAATTTAATTATAAAAACAATTAAAGGAGATAGGTTTTATCTTTAAACTGACAGAATGAATGGAAATCATTTGAGCTTCACATAAGGTCTTCAAAGTGGCCTAAAGAAGACAGTGGTTTATATGCGCCAGTGCTATTACTGGGAATTGATCAACTACAATGCTGCGGAGTATCTAGCCTGTTGTATGGAGTGTCAACTTCAAAAACTACACAAGACATCATGGGGTACCTGCTAGTACGCCCTGGTTTTGTGTGGCATATGGTGTCCATATACAGTATGGGACCGTTGAGTTTCAGCACTGTAGGTGTAAAGTACGTAATTGTCACAATAGATTATCTGACCTGATGGGTCAAAATGAAAGCCATAAGTAGAGTGGATACATTGAGTATGGCAAAGTTTATACTGACCAAGTGATCTATCAGCATGGGTGCCCTCAAGTTATCCTCAGTGACAATGGGAAAAATTTCACGTCTTATGTGATTCCCAGGCTAAATGAAATAATGGGAATATGAGGTGATGTATCAGTAAACCATTTTTCTGAAACAAATGGGATGGTGGAAAGAGTGAATGCAACTCTAGCCTCAAAGTTGAAAAAGTTGGTCATGGTGAAAACAACCGCTTGAGGAGCTTATCTGAGGTTGGTCACATTAGCTTATAATATCAGCTAACATTTAACAGCAAGAAAAACGCCGTTAGAACTTCTATATAGGCAAATGACCACATTGTCGCCAATATTGTATTCTGCTATGGGGCCCTCTTTGGAGATGAGCGCCAAATAATATCTATCTCAGTGGGACAATAAATTATTTAAAATTCATTTGTGCGCATTCAAAATGCTGATGAAAAGGAGAATTAATGCAAAGAAACAGATGAACAGAATCGGCCTGCACTGAAAGAATACCATGTGGGCAATATGGTAGCCTATTGCAATACCCATGGTTTTGGGAGGAAAAATAAATTAGACGCCCCATGGATGGGACCATTCAAAATTATTGCCAAGTTGGCGAATGATGCCTATATGACCAAGATATTAAAGATGGTCACATAGTCAATAGAGTCCTTAAAAAACTTAAAGTATTTGACTTAGAAAGTTAATATGTATAAAAATGGTAAAATATATGGAAAAAAGATAAAAAGATGAATAAAAAAGTATAAAAAAATAAAAACACATTAAAAGAATCCATTTTTATTCTTTGTGTGGTGATGCATCTGGTGATATTTCCACCTACTGGCATGGAGGAAGGGAAAGACCATATATGCCACAAGTCCCAAGTTTTGGCAGAATCAGGATGGGCTGATACTAGATCTGCCAGAATCGTCCCTATTAACAAGTTGTCAGGAAAACCAGCTCAGGCTGAAACTGGGTCTGCAATGAGTAGTCCTGAGGTGACAGTGCAGGACTCAGCAAGGCCAGTTGAGAAGATCTTGAGAATGTTGAGGAGTCGTTGAAACCCATCCTGGGGTTGTTACAGGTTGACTGAGGAAGTCATTAAAACCTGTCCTGAGGGTGTACAGGTTGCATGACAAGATGCAATATGGAACCATCCTGGGGGTTTGTACAAGTGGACAGTTCATCTCTTGGCAAGGATGCAATATGGGACTGGTGCAGCATGATGTTGCAGGAATTGCACTCAAGAGGAGGCGGCAGCGGGTAGTAATCAAGGATAAGAATTTAAAAAGCTGAGAAGAGCATATGGGCGTTGAGTACGGACAGATACAACTACATGAGGTCATAGAGATATGACATCCAAACATGAGCGTGGGCAGAGGCGGCTTCCATCCCCAAGGGTTCTATCTTCCACTGAATAATCTGGTCAAGAGGGGGATATGTTGGAATTTCAGTTGACCACATTATCCAGACCATTGACTGATTAATTAATTTCACAATTAGTGGTTACAATAACATATCTTGGCAATGGTTGCCAAGTAAAGTCTTAGTCTATTTTCATAGGAAATCATCCCCTAAAGCTATTGAGCAAGATTTTGGTGAGGGAACAACATCTGACAGTCGAATTATCATGAGAAATTATTCATAGTGAACAGGAGGGGAGTCGTCAGCAACTACCAAGGCGTTCTAATGCTGAACAAAATGCAGAATTGTCATTGGACAACACAACCTGAATCAATTGGTTTTGTGTTCCTGACACCAATAATATGGTCACCAAACACTGAGGATTATGTTACTTAAGAAAATCAAGGCAAAGATATTTGCTAAGATTCAATGCCTAAAGCTCAAGGGTAATCTAATTTAGGGGAACAAGTAATTTATTTTCCAGTAGACAGCTGAAAAGCTGTGCGCTGAATATACTATAAATTCCTCCAATAATTGCCTAATAAAATTAGATATAAACTTAATATAAATTAATTGTTTATAAATAAGTTGTATAGCTTACTCTTGGGATAAGAGTGCAAGGATTGGATATTCTTAAGTTGTTATTAAATCTCCACTTTTCTCTGCGTGAAGAAATAAGGACTGTTCCCAACCAGTACAAACATATCCTAAAGATGAAGAAGCACCTGGTTAGCGTTGGACCCTTTACACAATGTGGTTTATAAGGCAATCTACTTTAAAAAGAGTCGTTAACTATTTTTGCCCCAAATAACCAATTGCAATCAAATAAACGCAAGGGTCAAGAATCTTTGTAGTTGAATCAGTGAGCAGAAACGAGCTATCATATAAGCAGCCCTGATTTAACAATTGTATCAACTCATCAAGGATAGTTGCTTCCGTTGTCCTATAATGATGCAGCAAAAGAATGGTCAAATTATTTCAAGAGACTCCCTCTTCTGACAAGCCCATATGCCTCAAACTATTTATTTTATGCATATTATCTCTTTCTGTCATGTACTGCTGATAAAGTTGAAGTCAATGTTCTCTCTTCTATTTAAGCAATAAAGATAAATCTATCTTACCACTACATTGATAAGATTTCTAAACATTTCCTTTCCCCCAGATGCGTCAGACAAACTCCAGTCTCTAAACAACAGAACTTTAAACAAATTAACTACCTTAACATTGTCCAACAAGAATATTTTTCTGCTCCAAACTTTCCTCATAATGACTTTTTAGTAAATTACCAGTTTGGATCCTCAGTTGCCCAGGTAGAAGTGATGATCCAATAAGGTTAGAGACTTATCATTAGTGGGCACTTGTTCTCTCATCAACGTTATTTTCTTTTCAACTTATCCAAAAATGATCATTATGTCTCCTAAATTCATTTAAGAGGCTGAATATGTAACTGCAGCAAGATAAACCCATTAAAGCCATTGGAGCATACTCAACCTTTACTATTTAATGTAAAATCTTCCTAATACTTACACCAGCTATAATTATCAAAACAGCATTTATACGTTATTCAATGGGACTCAATTAATGTGAGATTATAATTGTATAATTAGACATAAAAAAAGTACTTTTTCCTTCTAGGGCATTTTGTGCCAAAACTAAATAAAATTGTCTACCCAACTAAAGAACTATCATGAAATTCGTGTTTGATTAAGTACCCTAAATTCATCTTTTGATAGGTTATCAGCTTCTATGACTTAAGCTAAATTTGCCACCTGACACTGTCAATGCTAAGGATTAGCTTCTGCCATATGTCCCCATTTTTTTAAATACCTCCAAGTTCTTATGTGGTAGTAAATTCTAAATCTGAAATCACATTCCCCAAACGCATTTTCTAGAATATATGGCCATGATAACCCATCTATTAAGTAGCCTTTGAATTTTTCAGGGATTTAGACCCCACTTGTATAAAAATCTATCTCTGTCTTATTATAAAATTCAACTGAGCAGGCCCTTAATGTTCCTCAGCATTCCATCATTGCCAATGTCAAGCTGTGTCCCATAAAACAAGTTGGTGATGAAAATTGTTTGTAATTTGAAGGCTAATGAATTTAAAAGTCCACCACTTTTACCCTAGTTGAGGGTAAAATTGGAGGCTCCTTAAATCCAGAGAGACGCAAAGTTGTAAAAACCTAATCAGGAAATATAAAAATACTTCCTTCCAAGGGACCTGGTAATTATGGACAAATGTTTGAGTGATCACCAAATCAAAACAAAAAACCATCATCATTCCAAAGCTCATTAGTAAAAAAATTAAAGTTGAGAGCTCAAGTGGCCCTCAAATCGATCTTATTTTAGACTTTGTGTTACTTGTAGTTTAAAAAGCCCTTATGCTTCTCCTATGCTATATATCCATAAAAAATGGATGACATCAAGTCGTAATGAACTCTGAAAAACACAAATTTTAGCATGTATAAAGAAAACTTTTTTACCTAAAATAGACAATTTTATGAATAATGTCCAGATAAAGTATTTTCTGCAATGAATCTGCCAGTGCTTATTGGCAGATTGACTTATCTCCTGAAAAAAGTGAAAAACGTGCCCTTGACTTGAGTAAAGAACGCTTTAAATTTTATGAAAATTCCACAGTGACTATGTAATGCCCCTGTCACCTTTCAAAAAAGCCATGACGCATTAGGATACTAACAAAGATCTTGCATACTAGACTTTCTCATTGATAAATATCATTTCTATGAATTTACTGGCCATTTAGCTCACTTAGGGACACTTTCAAAAGTTTATGACTAGCCTCATTAAAATAGAACCCATTGATTTTTTAAAATAAATTTTATTAGCCAAAAGGTAAGTCCTGAAGGAATTTTTTATAAAACAACAAAGATACTGCCATATTTTTTAGATGCCACCTCCCAAATATTGGTGTACCACAAAAATTTTTTTAGGCTTGCTTAATCAAGATTAACACTTTAATTAACTTCTTGGGAGAAGTGGCAGAAGCATAGTCTATTTTCTAGATGAGGAAATTAAATTTCAATGAGGAGAGTAACAAAGATCCCTAGCATATTATGCTTGAAATCTTATTCATTCCCTTGATATTATTCACCCCAACTTTACTAGACATTTTTTAATTTTTTTACTGCTAGTATAATTACCATATAAGCCATCCTTTTCTAGCATGTTCAAATTTGGTAGACCATGACATTGACTACTTCAGAAAATACTGTCATCTAGAGATGCATATAGTTATAGCTTGACTGAATGTAAATGCTTGGTGGTTTAATGCATCAAAACATTTTCGTCTTTATTTATATGTGACACATTTCACAGTAATTACTAATCACACCTTACTTTGATGGAATAAACAAATTAAAGTCCCCATAATAGACACTTATCCAATGGGCTTCAAATTTCATAATCTTTTTTTCCAAGATATTACATCAGCCAGGCTCTATTCATCAAAAATCTTATATGTGTTTGGCTACCTACTCTGGAGTTGATCAACCAGAAAAAGACAAAATTCTTGATTCTCAATTTATTTGAGGTACGCCGACCAGGGGACAGACAGTACCAATCACAACACTCAAAATGACAAAACAAACTATTAACCAGGTGGGAAGCAGAAACTGCTTAACCCACCATGGCAGAGGGTGAGGAGCGGTCAGGGGTTGGTTTTCAGAAAGACCCACCTCGATCAAGGGGTGTTGGTTACAGTACCAGATCAGAGCAGAGAGCCAGGGCATTGGGGCATCTGCATAGTGGGGGCTGAGGTCAGCGTAGTAGGAGTTTTCCACTTCTGCATCAAGATAATGATGGGAAAGTGTTTTAACAAAAGCTGCGAGGAGAACTTCAGCTTCTTTGCGGGCTTCAGGAAGTTGGGTGAAAAGGGAGATACTGTGGCGGGTGATTTTGGCTGAGGGGTTGAATGAAGCAAGCGTTGCAACATTCATAACAGCGATTTCAGAATCATCAAATAGTTTTGAGATGTCACTGCAGGGAGATTCAGGGAAGTTGGGGGGAAGAAGATGGTGGGCAGGCCATGCTGGAGCTGAGCCACTGACTGGGCCACCGCGGTGCATAGTTTTGGGCAATGAGGAGAGGCCACCGCAGCTAAGGCGAGCTGGTGGTCACTTTGGAAGGGGGCTGTATTGGGTAGAGGAGCAAAATGGCGAGGGGTAGGGGTTTCATCGAAGTCAGAAAGGAAAAATTCTGCCCGACCATAATCGCCATGGCAGAGAGGTTGACCTGTATGCTTACTAATGAGGATATTATCTGATTCTTCAGTTTCAGCCAATAGATCCCATGGATTTTGGTTCACTGGAATAGTGGCGTTTAAATTTGAGTGGGTAGGATTGGGCGAATGGCAGCTGCTTGGGTGCGAATGTTGGTCCAAGCATTGCTCTGATTGGCTGGCGTAGATTTAGGTGGGAAAGTGAGGATGGAGGTTTTGGGGGGGCTGATATTCCATGTGGGCCCGCTGAATGAGATTGGAGGGTGGGAGGGGGCAGCAAAGCGCCCCTTACTGAACCTCCAGAGGGGGGCTCAGAAGCTGCAGCAGCGGATTTGGCCTTAGGGCACGCTCTTTTTGCATGGTTGAGGCCAAAGCAGAGGGAACAAATCTGCCTACCATTATCGACCTGAGCCCAAAAGAAATGATCAGGCGCTGCAGCCACACTAGCTTGGGGTGGGATTTGTTGGGCTATGGTAGGGTGGTGTGGTATGATGGTGGCTGTTGCACGAGGAGCAGTAAGACGTTCTGCACCAGATGGAATGGCAAAGATGAGGTTGGGCTGAGTGCCATAAGCCATAAGCCCTGCGACCAACTGGTCATACAAAACCTGGGGTGGAAGGTGGGATGGGAGATTTGCAAAGGATACCACTAGCGTGGTGTCTGAAGGGAGGCGAGTACGGGTTGTGGGAATGGGGTTTTTTTTATAAATTAGAGGAGTTTGTGCTGCCGCTTCAGCATCCTCCTCAGATTGGAATCCAACGTCAAAGTAGCCCTTAAAAGGGCGGAAGTCTATAAAGCCAGCTGGCGCAAAGGCTGTAGTGGCTAGGTCAATAATTGCCTTATTGGCATATGGGAACAAATGCCCATAGTCCATTTTGAGGCAATAGCGAATAGTAGAGCGAGGGAGGGCGAGAGGATGGGGGCGAGAAGGGTGGACGCGCTCCAGGTGGAGCGCTAAGTCCTGTGGGGACAAAATGGTTGGAAGCAGTGGGCGGGCTGTTTGAGCCCATCCAAACGCTAGGTGGGGGTGCACTGCTGCCCCACACTGGGGTGGCAGGCGGCAGAGCCAAGGACATCAAATAATAGGTTTGGGCAGATGGCTGTGGATAAATAAACTTAAATTTAAAATCGCTCAAAGGTGACTTTAAGTGGTCAAAGAGAGTTCAAATAAAAAAATTGAAAAAGATAAAATTCTTTATGTTTTTTTAACCTTGAATATGGAAAGATGAGAATCTCTTAATACAAAACGATTAAAAAATATTTATAAACACTAAATCCAGTGATAGTCCCTTATAAAACTAGTGCTCCAAAAATGGTTACTTTATGCCCGCCTTTCTGATCAAACTGATACTAGCTTACTAGGACACTTTCAAGTTAGTCACGGGGATTCAAAAATTCATCATGGTTAAGTCTCTATGCTTTTAGGAATGTTTTTTATCTTACATAATGTACTAGAATCTTATCCATTTTGCTAAAAAAGCCAAGTTGGCCTTTTTAAATCGCCCCACCAAATGTCCTTCTTTTCTAAATCTTTTAATATGGCAATATTAATGTTTTACCCATCCCTTGGGCTTCATATGGTCATAAAATTTAAATGTTAGCAATTGATCACCTTAATATGTGGATAGATGTCAACTCTCATGTTAAAATCTGAGGATCACTCGTTTGGAAATTGTTATTCTGCACATCTAATTGGGCTGAAGTTCAAATGTTGATCCTCAATAGTGCCTATAGTTTACGGTATTCAGAACATTCAACAAATCACTAGGCCTATTAAATTTTCCTCAACTCTTCTTTGACTGATTTTGGGCGTAATTTTTCCTTAATATTTAGGAACTTTTTTTCTAAGGCAGGATTAAATAAAAACTGGTAATTGGTCCTTCCAGTTTGTCAACACTTCTCCAAGGTTAGTATTCAAATAAAAACCAGGAAAATGATAAAATAAATATAACTTTTATTAGAAGCTTATTATTAGGAATGTTCATTAGGCCAGGCACCGGTATTTATACCTCTAGGGCATCTCCTGGCCACATGCCAGCACCAAATTTCAACAGCTATTTTGCCACTCAGCTCAGCCTACAACTGAAACCTTTCTTAGGTTCATTGGTGGCAAAATAACTCAAAATTGGGAGGATTTCAGGTACGAAAATTGCGATAAAAATGAAAAAATTTTCCTAAGGTCTTCTGGGTTTCAGTTTTGTCATATTGCTGATGAAACAAACCTTCTGTGAAATTTTGGCCTCAATTGAAGTAAATGACACACCCCTAATTAGGATGTTGGCAGGCCTCTTCCTTAATAGCACTAGGTAACCCCTTTCAGGCGGTCCAGGCAGGTGCTATAGTGCTGATTATGAAGATCAACATACAAATTTCGCCCTAAGGTGGGAAATTAATTATGTTTTTCATTTGTCTGTTGTCCACGGGATTTTCAGATGTTAACTTAAGGTCATCCTCAAATTATTTTGTATATGATCAAGTTAATTTTGTTCCCAATAATCAGGACGAATTGCCAAGATTTGATGAATCAGAAATTGGCCATAATATGCATGCATATTTGGGCCAAGCGCCCTGCTTAAATACTTGATCAAATATATTAATGAGATATTTGGCCTGAATTGTATGATTGCGATAGGCTTTGAGGTGAGAATATAGGTGTTAGCTCAAGTGTTAAAAGGGTAATTGGCCTGATCTGATGGTTGTTGAAGGTTTATTTTCAAGTCAGCCACCAGAATCTGACACCTCCTTACATCATCTGCCAAAGCTACCACGTTCTTCCCATATAATCAAATCATTACTTAGCACAGATTTCCAAAGATTATTCTCTATGACAATGGGCAAATCTTTCAATCTAAAGTGGTGTTAGAGTTATTGACTTGATGGAAAATACTCAGGTTTTTACTACTCCATATGATACTGTGACCAATGGATTGATAGAGAAAGTCAATTCAACTTTAATATCCACTCTCTGATAAAAGGAATTTTACTATATCTGATTAGGCCACAATGTCTACCTAGTGTAGGTATATATATTATATATCAGCCCCAACAATATCATCATAACATCCCCTTTAAAACCTTTTTTTGAAAAATACCCAGTTACCCTCCAAGATACAAAAAATCTTTGCCAAGGCCACTCCAAATACCCCATTCTTTAAAATGGAAGCTATTGCTAACTAAATCATATAGCTTAATATTTAGCCTTTGATACTTTTCTTTCTTGTTGCAAACACTTTTGCAACCCATTCAATTCAAGAATAAGTCTAGTTTGATAAACTCACAGAGGGGATTAGTCTGCGCCCATGTCTGGGAGCAGTTGGGCAAGCAAGGCAAGAGGAGCAGGCGGAAGGCCTGCGGCCTCTAACATTTGAAAACGCCCCGGAGAATCTGGCGGAAATAAGAAAATCTAAAAAAACTGGCGGTCACAATTTCCACGGAGATACTCATGTGGCAAGCATGATGCAACCAGTACATCAACATGCCACATTCCCAGCCACTTTTGTTGGTGGAATTCGGAGTCCGTGTGTATCTGGACATCCAAAAAACGGCCCTATGGGAAAAATTTTGTGAAGATGTACACAAAATTTATCCAACCGTGGTGTACGTTGCACCTCACTCCATGTCGCGCGGTTGTCTGGACCTAGGTTTTGAAAGCAAAATAGCAGCAGACGAGGCTGCAGTGGTGCGCATAGTGGTTGACCTCCCCAAAGGGCAACGGTCATCAAAACTAAACGCACCAGATGGACAAAATCAAACCAAATTTTCCTCACGTTTGACTTTTTGCCTACTACAGTAAAACGTGACATTTTGGAGCAACACCTGAAAGATGGTCTCGCCATATATGGCGAAATACAATCTTTTGAAATGCAACATTTCACGCTGATGCCATACCTGTGCACCAGCAAAGCCATCGCAGTTCTGACCCCAACTGAGGAGATCGTGAAGGACCTAACCCAGATCCTGCACTCCACCTTTATTGACATCGCAGGGCACACCACCCACCCATTCCGGGTAACCGTGGACAGCGCGCCCCCCATTTTCACCCACTGTGACGCGTTCAGCCATAAGGCGCATGCATGCCCCATCAAAGAGGGCATCACATTCCAAGAGCACCCCTCGGCAGCCATGGCCAGCGGAGAGGCGCACTATGAACCAACTGCAAGCACCAAGGAGGCTTTCCCATGGGGAGCACAAGGCTGCTACCTATTGGTAAAGCCCATCTCCCCGCAGGAGCAGAAGAAGGCCAAGCAGGCCTGTAGGACCGCAGCCAAGGAAGCGGCTAAGGCCACCACCACCATCCCACACTCACAACACCAGGAGGACATGGAGACCTTCGCGGTGGAAGCAACTTGGGAATTCATCACCCAATCAGATTGGGAGGCCCATGCCAAACGGGCCACTCAATCTGAGGATCTGATGGGAGATTTGATCTCACCCAATCGCTGCACCCAAGCCCCGGTCAAAACTGACTTGGGACCTATCCCAACCAAAAAAATTTTTTGCCCCACTTAATGGTGCACCGAACTTATCCGCACCACAAAAAATTTGTCTGACGTTGGGAAAACAAAAAGCGAAGGCCAAAGCCAACGCGACTCTTTCCACAAAAATTAACAAAAACCCCAATAGCATTGCTGCTAATACCCGCGCTGCTGTGAAAGCCCGTGGGGATCTGGAAGAGGCTGGTGGGCCCGGGGGGCCCACCCCCTTGCACCTAAGGTGCAATGGGGGAAACCTTCACTCTAGGGACGCTGAATATCACTGGACTTAAGGCCTCCCCGTCCCAGACTAGGAAACTGAGTTTTTTACAAAACAATTTACCCGTGGATTTCCTGGCCATCCAGGAAACCCACTGTCCACGAGGTTCTGAGGAAGCTTGGAAAACAATGCTCCTACCATCCCTATCCTTTTGGTCGAAGCACTGTGGGGTGCTAATTTGGAAAAACAATTTTTTCAAATCTACATCTTCAGAAACATTCCTAAATGGCTGAGTGCTCATTGTCACCTTCTCATGGGCCGATGTTGCACACACAATCATCAACATCTACGCCCCAAACGGTGCACAAGAGCGTCAGGAATTTTTCTTGTAGGTAAAATCCTCCCGCTACCCCCCAATTCTTTCCTTATTGGTGACATAAACTATTGGCTAACCTCACCAACGGACCAGTGGCCGCCCTCACCCCACGCCCCACAGGTTCACATAGAACTACGCATTCTAAAAGCCACCCTTGGGTTAATGGATGCGCTGCCGCGACATGCCCCACTGCTCAAAAACATGATGCATCCCCACATCCACAATGGCCAATTAAGGTCCATGACCCGCATCGACCTTATTCTAGCGCTGGCGAAATTCCAACCCCACATCTCCCACTTCAAAACAACGAAAATGGAATTCTCCGACCACTGACTGGTCTCGATAACATACCACTTACCCATCACAGTTGCAAAGGCCCCACATTGGTGCAAAATCTGCCCCCCAGAGCTCACGTCACCAGGATTTTCCATGTGGGTGGAAGAGGCAACTTTGGCAAAATTGTTTATTGCACCATTTTGCACGGACCCCATTTCCAAATGGGCAACTTTCAAAGAAGACACCATCCGCCACTATCGCCATCTCTCATCCAGACGCTCATGAGCCACATCGGCAGTTATATCGCGCGCGCTGGCAGAATTGGCCCACTTGGAGTCCAACATTCCAGCCTCAGGATATAGCCCTGCATGGGGCCAGAAGTGGGCGGAGGCAGCAGCCCACCTCAACGCACTTGAAAGGCAACACAAACATCGGGTTTGTGTCTAATACAGGGCCACACGCATCACTAAAGGTGACAAGTGCACCGCATACTTCTTCAAAAATTTTTTGCACCATGCCAGAGCGTGGCCTGCACACAGGTGCGAAGATCGGGTAATTCTATTGTGGACACACTGGCTGAAGTGGCAATCAAAATGCAAAGATATTACTCCAAGTTATACCAAGCCAAACCAATTCAGCTGGCCAAAATGGCGGAATTTCTTGACAGAGCTCATATCCGCACTGTTTTCTGATACCCAGAAATTATGAATTTAATTACTCCAAACGAATTATGGACTACCATTCACGGTGCACCAAACTAAAAATGCCCAGGCCCAGATGGCATTCCATATGAGTTCTACAAAAAATATTTTAAATATATATCCCCATTGCTGCTAGCCTCACTCAACCAAAGCCTGTTGGAAACGCGCCTCCTACCAGGAGGACATGAGGCCTTTACGGTCACACTCTTCAAGAAAGGGGATAGGCTAGACTTAGCCAACTGGCGCCCCATTTCTCTAACAAACACAGTCACCAAAATTTTAACAAAAATCATGGCTAACCATTTAGGGACTGTAGCATCTGCCACCATCTCCCCAGAACAATTTGGTTTCATCCCCAGAAGGTCGATTTGGGATAACGTGCACTCTGTGGCTAATGTGTGTCAGTCCACAGCCTCTGGGGCACTTGTATTCTTAGACCAACAAAAGGCCTATGATAGAGTAAACTGGGAATACCTTAGGGCCTGCCTCCAACAATTCCGCCTACCTCCCCGCTTCATTAACTGGGTGATGCTGCTCACGGAATCTGCAACAATGGCAGTGCGCGGCCCAGGTTTCCTAACGGAAGTAGTCCGTCCTCAAAGGGGCCTGCGACAAGGGGACCCCTGAGCCCACTCTTATACAACTTCAGCCTTGACCCACTACTGCGAAATGTGAATGCCCAACTCACTGGGGTCCATGTGCCAGGCCAAACCCCAGTCAAGATGATGGCATTTGCAGATGATTGCGTGGTGGGGGTGTCTAATAACAAAGATGCACGCGCGCTTGAAGCCCTCATCCAGGAATATTCCCGGGTAAGCAACGCGGCACTGAACGCCTCCAAAACTGAAATCATCCTCCTTGGTCAGTTTCAGAACTGCTGGGCCCCAGCAAGTAGTTCCCAACCCGGCCCATCTGCTCGCCCACGTCCACGCCTTACTAACTCAAAACACACCGCTCCACTGGTGCTCCCCTTTGTGCCATGACCTACCATAGGACCGGTACGCCATCTGGGCGTGTGGTTGGAGGCAGGTGGATACGCGTCAGCAGTAATGGAGGGCCATATACTGTACAACGTGACGAAGCAAATCGCCTCTCTCAGAGCCCACCCTACTACCCTCATTGCAGGGTTGTTCTTGCCAACTCTATGCTCCTATCCAAAGTCTGGTTCAGAGCCCACGCCATCCCCTTCTCCCCAAGCTTCTTCAAATCCCTGTATGCTTTGCTACAAGGTTGGCTTTGGTCAGGCCGCCCTCCACCAGTACGGCTAGAGGTCATGTTTGGCCCTCATCATCATGGTGGCATGGGCCTACTTGACTTCAAAGCCCATGCCGCCAAGATCCTGGGCACCTGGATTGCGGCTGTCACTGCTCCTACACTCCCATCCCAACACTGGTCCCGCGCGGCCCGCTCCAACTTCTCCTGAGCCTTGGGCCTCAACAATCCATCAAACCCCCACTCCCTGATGAAATACCTCGCATCACACACATCAGCCACAGGTCCTCACGGGACCAAAACCCACTACAAACGAATCCTACTCTCCATGCGAAGCGCAGAGTGGAGAATTCGTATTAGTGGACATACAACCCAAAGAGGCCGCCCCTCTCCTCAGTTCACACAAGAGGTACAGGGGCTACCCATCCATGATGGCGTGATCCCCATTCGACCCCAAGTCCTATCCAGGGTGGACTACCTGGACATGATGGACATCCCTTATTCCACTGAGACCCAAAAGACTATTTGGAAATACGCACACCATCCTCTGTTGCAGCCTCAAGTCCGCTCCCATGTGTGGCGCTGCCTGAGGCGGGTGTATCATACAGCTGAGCGCTCTAATGCTTTACACTCATCCTGTGTCGTGTGTGGCCAGTATGGAACGCTGTTTCACCGCCTGGAGAAGTGACCCACCTCTAAAGTAATATGGCGTGAAGTCCAACGTCTGCTAGGCCAGGATCAAACACATCCCTTCAGTCTGTCAAGAGATATGTTTGCTTCATCAATGGCCTCCCCCTCCCACCCTCCCTCCATGCTCTGGTGGTTGCAATCGCCATGTGGACTATCCACACGATTGTCTTGGATGCAATCGCTGGATCCATCCCCACCCTCCCTGAAGCTGTCCACAGATTCCGGTCTCATTTGGTGGATCACTTTCAAGCATGGATGTTTGGATATCTCCCACCGCGTCGCTGACAGCTGGTCTCCTCCTGGTTCCCAGTCTGGTTCATCAAATCAGACCCCTTCCTCCACACGTGCTCAATAGTGGCTACGTCCCCTACACACGTTCCCTCCCCCTTCCCATAAGTGGCGTTCCCGCTGGCAACAAGAGATAGCATCGCTTCTCTGGGGTGCCTCCCCTGGTACTAAGTTTTGTCTCGTCTGAGTCATATTCAGAAGTGTCCGTCCCATGGTCGGCCTTCCCCGCAATAAATTTAAATATTTAGCCTTTGATAATGAATCCTATAATAACAAAAAATAAGTCATTTCAATGAAAAGTATATTTTTTTCTAAAAACCTTTCAGCCTTAGAACTAGCCCTCTTTACCATTACCACCCAGGCGAAAGAAAACAAATTATCTTCAAATCAGTCAGGACCCTATAGAGATATATACAAGAGAGGAGTTAAAACTTGATTGTCAAAATTTCCAGGGTACCATAGTGAATTAGGTGTACAGTGTGATGGACGGAATTCTTTTAAACTGCCATAAAGCAGTTTGGCAGCAAGACTTAATTAAGAGGCCCACAAAATTTAGAGCGATGAGGGTAGTGTCCCTTGTCTTTAGCTAAATCTACTGGCGATGTGCTTTTAAATAAATAACGTCAAGAAGCAAGGAGTGCTTGGCATCCTGAAAGTGTGTATTAGGACTCTACAGCCTTGTCAAAGTTGGATTTGCAACCCATCTAGCTTTTAGCCTAGTTATCTCCAATTGAAATAAAGCTGAAAATTAATTTTTTTTAGTTTTCTGGCAGTTCTATTAGATATTATAGAGTAAAGCTGCTTAAAGCGTCTTCATCTGTTTCAATATATAGTTAGTCTATGGGTGAGGCTTTAAAATCTATGACTTTGTTCCATAGAGTTAATGGGCGGCTTGGCCCTTTATGAGCCTATTCCAAAATCATGGCACCGATCTTCTAGTCTACACACATCCAAAAACTTTAGACAGGTACTAGAGTTAGCAAGTTTTCTATATTCAATTTTTCACCTTGATTCACTATTAAAGCCAGTCATTCCATTATTGTTTTTTTTGTGATATTAACTTTTATTCAATAAATTTTATTGACATCTGATTTATTATTGCAATTTCATTTTTAAAATTGTCATTGTACCCTTTATGTTGATTTAATTTGCAAACTTCATGGCATTTAATTTATTAGATTGCCTGTCAGGATAATCCCTTTATTGGGGAAGCCTCCTATAGGGGTCACGACTCACCTATGGATGAATGCCAAATTAGGCTCCCCATTGACTTAAGTTGAGCCTTATTTAAAGTATCAGGAGAAAAACCCTGATAATATTTAGATATTAAATTAATTAAGTAGATTTGAATCCACACCAGTGACTAAAGCCAAGGATGTCAAAATAATTAATAGGGTCATGAAGAATTACCATCTGATGCTGAAACCCAATCATACAGCCATTTCAGAATATAAGGGTGACTTACACTGAGGATAATCTTAATCCCCTTTGTATTAATAGTATTTTTATATATCTTGCCGTTGGCAACCAATGCTGAGACTTTCTGGTACCTGCCTATCCCGTATCCTCCCTCCTTCCCACTTTTAGCCTCAAGGACCTATAAATAACTTGAGGCTCTATTAAAATAAACCCATCGTTGTCACCTAATCTTGTTCCTATTTTAGCTTTCTTAGGCCCTTAGGGCCTACTAACTTAGTGGGGGCTTTGGTGCCCTGATTCAACAATTTAGCAGTTAGGAGTTGCTCTCCCGTGGCCTGAAAAACTGGTGCTCCTACCAGGTGCCCCAAGTCCCCCATGAGGGATAAAACCCAGGAAAGAAGAATAATGGTCCCAATTCTGGCTTACTCAGCATCTCAGCGCTCAAGACCTGGAGTGATGCAGTAATCAGTTGGGGGTTCCCCCAGCTGAGCTGATTCTGTTAAAAACTGGGCGGCCAATCACAGGTTACCCTGGCCCCTGCATGACTCTCGAAGCGTTCAAGCCATGATTAGGGGCGACCAAAAGCTCCACAATAATTGAATTAGGATCAAGTGGGACAACAACGTTGATCCAAATCTCTGGGGTTTTTCCAATAATTTATTATAGTCATATAACTACTTTTATTTTTATATAATTTACTAACCCTAATATCTAATTAATTTGCTCTTGGTCCTATTCCCATTGCTGGAAATAAATTCCGATGATTATTCAAAATTAGCCAGTTATTTAGTTTCTCTGGTGCCAATTTTCTTTCTGGGACCTCTTCCTGATGCCAGCTCCAATGCTGATGCTCTTTATGGGTTCAATCCATATTACTGGGACCTCTTCCAATGTTTTTAATAAACTTTTGGCTATCCAAGCCTTTGAGCTCTCAAAGTGGACAGGTATTAAGTTGCCCTACCGCCTATCTTCTTTCCAGGATCTTTTTCTGATGCCATCTCCCACGCAAATGATTCTCTCAACTTGTCCAGGAATTCAGTTGCCACACCAACTATTCTCTTTTGGGACCTCTTCCCAATGCCAGTTATAAAGCCAATGACCAGCGCTTGGCTCAAACCCTTAGCCGAGGCTTAGATGGGTTTTGACAGGATTCTCCTTTTATTGGGGGAAAACACCTCTAGGGGTCGTGATTTTCCTATGTGTCAAGACCTTATCTGTAACGCTCCAGTTCCAGTAGAGGTGTGGGGAAAGGGCCCACACCACTGCTATGGAGCCCACGATGACTGAAGGGTACACAAAGCATCACCCATAAGGGCGGTGCAAAATAAGAGCTTAAGCAATAATGGAAGCATTTAGCAAATTTGGACCTCTTGGAGGTCAGAAAAGAGGACTGAATAAATGCACATATATAAAAAATTAAAATAAAAGGGTTCTATTAAACTACAGCCAATGAGGAAAGTTGGCTAGCAGAAACATACTTAACACTGGGGGAAGGAGAGCTGTTAATTGGCGGAAGTGATGCTAAGCCTAAGCGAACCAATAAATGCACACTACCATCAGCCAGAGTCCTGTGACTCAAGGTTGTCCGAACTCATGTTATAGATTGCAGATTGACTCATCACAGCTTATCATTTTTAAAAATGGAACGGGTTTTAAATCTCTGTTCCTCCAATAACTGTAATGAACCAATCAAATTGTAGATGTAGCTTGTGCATTTTTCTCCCCAGCTGTAACGCCAGGCCAAGCATCACGCACATTCCCAGGACCAACCTGGGCATACCTTGCCTGTACCCAGCGTTGGTCCAGGGTATGTTTCAAGTCAGAAAGGCTTTGTAACTTGACCTTTTTGGCCTCCTGACAACCAGAAAAAGTCATTTCAATCTGTCCCCTCAATTACATCAAGTAGCCTTGACATTACCCTCTCGTCATTTTGGGACTTCACCCCTCCTCAGGGGCTTTTGCTAGAGAAAAGTTCTTTTGGGCCAGGGTCAGCTTCATGGTGGCGACGGTTTTCTGCAACTTAAATCCTGCAGCATCATAAAAAGGTTCGTAAAAACATCAATCAGATATTAGCATGGGCAAAGTCACGCGCTGGTACCCAACTGTTTTCCACTGAGTAAAATCCCTTCCAGGATACTAGGTCTCAAGCTTCTTCTTACTCTGAGAGAGGCTACTATCTCCTCCACTACCCACTATGGCGCCCCATACACGAGATAAGCCTCCTGAGTCTCTGGTGGGTGCCCTTAAACAACATTAACTTGCTTTCATGAAGTACAAAGATCTGGAACGAGGGGGAGATCCAACTGGTATGTGGCGTGGTCCATCTTTTTGACAACACGGTAAGGGTCAATCCTCTTCTGTCCTTAATTTTTGCATGGCTGCATGATAGGGATGTTTTGAGCATCAAGCATCACGAGATCCACTTGATTGTATGCAAGACCTACTCCTCTCTTTCCATCAACGTTCTCCTTATATTCTTGCATTGACGCCTCCAAATTCTTGATAGCCCCCTGATGTACTTTCTTGATAGTCTTTACAAAGTCCACCACTGCTTCGACTTTAGATCACAACAGGGCTCCATGGTAAAGGCAGGGTTAAACCTGTGGTTAACAAAAATAGGGAACAACAAATAGACGCATTTTGAGTGTTGTTATATCTAAACTGGGCCATGGGAAGGTGGGAGACCAAATCTGAATGGTACATAGCCGTGTAACACTGCAAGAACTGTTCCAAGCACTGGTTCACTCGTTCAGTCTGCCCATATGATTGGGGGTGATAGGCAGTTGAACGGCAGGGGAGAATTTGAAGGGTCACATTCAACTTTTCTTAAAAGACAGAGGTAAACAGGGGACCACAATCATAAATGATCTCTTGGGGAACCCCATGAAGGGCAAACACATGAGATACAAAGAGCCTAGAAATCTCAGCCGCGGTTACAGTAGTTCTACAGGAGATAAAGTTGGTGCACTTTGATAAGCGGTCCACCACTACCATGATGGCGTCATAGCCTTCAAGAGCAAATAAATCCACAATAAAATCCACTGATATGTAGTTCCAGGGCCCTTTCAGCTTTTTTCAACTGGCACCAACAACCCTGCGAGGCGCTGGCGATTTGGCTTCATTTGGTTGCAGTTAAGTCACTCTTTACTTTAACTAGCAAACTGCGCGGCTAATCCCTTCCAATTTGAAAGTGCGTCGGATAAGCTCAAGAGTTTTTTTCAGGGTGGCCAACGGTGATCCCATAATGCTGTCCCAGATGATTTTCAGATAAAGGGGTCCAGAGGGAACCCAGAGGCGTCCCTTAAACCACACCATCTCGTCCTTAACGTGGTAACCCCTATTAATTTCTTCTTAATTCAACCTGCTCATGTCAAGGACCATAGTATACTCCGCTGACAGATGCTGTAAAAGGAAACATTTCTGAACACATATCTCTCCGCATTTTCCAAAAGAGCAAGCGCTGACCCGTGGGTCACGGAGGAGGGATGTCAGGACACAATCTTACCCAGCAGAATCATCAAATGGTGCTGTGTAGCTCTACCACCTTTGGATCTGAAGCTAACACAGGGTTTCATCTCAAAGCATCCACCAAACCATTCTCCTGCTCCTTTGTAAACTCATAGGAGAACACAAATGGGCCAGGGCTACATGTGAGAAATTTGCCGTTGGGTCTGGACATGAGGTGCGCGGTAGTACAATAAGGCATGGTGATCTGTACAAACTCAGAATAGTTTGGATGAGCCAAGCAAGTGATGAAGACAATATTATTAGAGCCTCCACTACTGCTAATAATCCCTTGTTGTAAACAATGTAATTTAACTCAGGTAAGGACATCTTCTGAGAAAAATATCCCACTGGATGCTCTATTTCATCTTTGCATACTTGTAACAATGCAGCTGCAATGGAGAAGTTTGCGGCATCAGAAGTCACAATAAACTCTTTTCAGGATTGACATCGCAAATAATGGACGTAGACAGCATGGTGCACTTTACTGCTTGCAAGGAATTCTGCAAAAATGGGGGCCACTGGAGCACTTTAGCCTCACTTGCCTTATATTAGGACGCTGCCAACTCAGAAAGATTTGGCGTAAATTTCTTGAGGAATGTAACGTTCCCAAAAAGCTCCTCAATTCCTTGACTGAAGTAGGTGTAACAACTTGCGAATTGCCTTCTCCTTGTCTTGAATTATCATGTGGCCTTGGTCAAACATGAAGTTGCCCAGGAAGGTGACTTTGGTCTTAAAGAACTCACACTTACTGATTCCCAATGTAAGGTTGGCTGCCCTTAAACACTCCACCACTTTTGTCACTGGTGTATTGCATGGGACTCAAGATCAGTGAAATACCAGAATATCATCCATGTATGCAACCGCACATACCTCAGCAGGTCCCCAAAGCTGCTTCTTTAAGAAGTTGGAAGATAGCAGGTGCATTAAAAAGCCCAAAGTACATAAACTGAAACTGGAGAATTACTTTTCTGGTTTGGAATGGAGTGAGCAACTTCTTGCTCTTCTTGATCTGGATCTTTTTGAATGTATTTAGCAATACAGTATGGAGAAGGCTCTGGCTTTCTCCACATAGAGAACACTCTGAAAGTCCAATGGGATAGAAAGTAAATCAGGTAAAGTTAATTGTTTAGGTTTCCATAATCTACACATAAGCATAGAATATCATTGGCTTTCTCCAAAAGAGAAGTGGGGAGCTTACCAAAGAGGTACGATGAAATATAGCGCCTTTAGCTAGTTTTTTTGACACACACATCCAACACTGCTTACTCCTGTACATTCAAGGGGCAAATGAGAGAAGATATACGAACCAGATCCACAGTGAGTTTGAACTCGAAATCAAACTCTGAATAAGCTGCTAGTACATCAGCTGAAACTGCATCAGATGAAAATTCCTGACCCTCCAAACAGGAAGGTAATGATATTTCCAAAGAGGGCTTCAGCAGCGGAGCTAGACTGAGGGTGTTGAAATGGGCATTGGGAAAATGCCCTAATAGTTTTCTTCAGACATGGGAATAACTAATTCATGGCCATTCTTCAAAGTTGACAATATGGTATTGTATTTAGGTTGGTTCTGACATCAAACTTTCTCCACCGCTCCATTCCCTAAATGATGGGGTTCAAGAGGTTTTTGATTGCTTTGAAGTAGTCAGAAAAATGATATTTGAAAACTTGATAATTTACTAAACAAAGAGCTTTAAGCGTTGGAATACCTTGGGAAGCCCTCCCCTGACATACCACCAGGAAAGATACCAACTCAAGATAGTCGGTTAGGTCTTTTTCAATAAAATTCTCAGAGGGACCTGTATTTACAAAATATTTGTGCTGATTTTTCCTAAAGAGGAAGAAAGGAAAGAAGTCAACAGAAAATATCTAGAATGGTTTTTATTCATAACAGACAACGCTAATACTTTACCAGAAAAGTCTTTGTCAGGCACAAGTATGCCTCCAGGATAAGCTTTTTGCATCATATAATTGAGAGCGATAGTTGGCTACTCTTACTGAGGTCACAGATCATACCATATCTTTAGAAATTGCATAAAGATTTTTATATTGTAATAACTGTTTCTCCGCACTTATTTCTGCGAATCATTGTAGAAGTCAAGCATGGGTTCTCTGGGGTAATCTGGTATATAGAGATGGATTTCATATTAGAGCCATAAGAGATGATATTAAGCTCACTATTATAGTGAATTTGCATTATAAAATGCATTTTTGGAAGTTAACGACCCCATGCTGGATTCAATGGACAGTTGTACAGCATTATCTAAGTTCATCATCTTCAGGCCTTAGTCAATGGCCCTGCTTGCACCACTAAAATGTGGTGAGGAAAAAAAATTCATTTATAAAATTTTTTGTTCATTTTGAGCTAGACTCTTTGGATCCTCATATTCTGCCAAAACAGAGAAGGGATGGACGAGGAATCTTGAACTGTTCAAGGGAAAAACAATAGCCTCAAGCAGCATATTAATAGGGGCAGCAATGGGTGACATCATCAGGTGGAATAAACTGAGACATTTAATTTAATTTTGTGGATGGACCCCTGCTCACCTTAAATTTCACCAAAAACAAAGGAATGGAAGGATAAGAATCCCTTTTTCTGAAGGCACGCACAATTTTTTAGAGCTGGTATTTATAAAGGCTGCCTGGGTGTAACAATGACGGCCAAATTACCTGGCCCCTTCTGGGTAGGGGCGGAGGAATGTACCAAAAAGCTTAAATCAGATGATCAAAGCCAGCAGGGAACACTTGACTCACTTGAATGTCCATCACAGGGCATCCCAAGCGGCACAGAAAAATGACGTTTGGGACACAATGGAAACAGGTAAGACTGAGACACAGGAATATATAAAAATCTGGGCACACAACACGTCCAACACCAAGGTACACAAGTGAATCATGGGAGAGTTCAAAAGCAATGACACAAGGTTGCCCTGACACCAAGAGAAACTTATTATTCTCCATACTCTCAGACATCCACATCACAAAAATATAAGCATAAAACATCTAAGCAGGTGCCCCAAGTATAATTCAACGCAGCCACTCAACTCCTGGAGGAGGAGATTCAGGGCTGTTCTTATTATAATTGGATACAGGGGTGGGAAACTTGAAAGCCCATTCAACTGAGCTTCAAACCGTCCATTTTACACCATGTACTCTCTAAAAGGGTGGAAGTTGCACCGTGATCAGCAAAAAAGTAAACGACCCTCAGGCACACCGTCAACAAAAATGATATCACCATGGACAAAAATGTCCCAACCACAGTGCACAGCTAAAATGCCCAAATATCACTACGAAGACCTTTCACCTGGAATAAGTCTCAGAGAGAACAAATGTATAGTTGGTCATATAGTTTCAAGAGCGTGTCTGTAAAGCTCCAGTTCCAGTAAAGGTGGTGGGTGAGGGCCCACACCACTTCTACGGAACCCACCGCTTAGTAAAGGGCACACAAAGCACCACCCAGAAGGGCGGTGCACAGAAAAGCCCAAGCAAGAATGGCAATTATTTGGCTAATTTGGACTTCTGGAAGGTCGGCAAACAGGACTGAATAAATGCAAATGTACACAAATTATAATGAACAGGTTTTAGTAGACTAAATGACTAATGAGGAAAGTTGGTCTTACAAAAATATACTTAAACATGAGGGAGAGCTGTCAATCAGCAGAAGTGGTATGCATAGGCAAACCAATAGGCGCACGCTAACCATCTAGTACTAAAAAATAGGCGCACGCTACCCTTGGACGGGGTCCTGTAACTCAAGATTGTCTGAACTTGAGTTATAGATTTCAAATTGAGTCATCCAAATATAGCAATTTTAAAAACAAGACAGATTTTGAATTTCTATTCCTCTAATAACCGTAATGAACCATCTGAATTGAGGATGTAGCTCGTTCATTCTAACGCCATGGCTGTATTTCCAGGTCAAGCATCACGCACATTCCCAGGACCAACCTGAACATACCTTACCTGTACCCAGCGTTGGTCCAGGGAATGTTTTAAGTCAGGAAGGCCTTGCAACTTGACATTTTTGGTCTCCTGAAGAAAATTTTTATCCTTGCTTTCTGTCCCCTCATTATTTCATGTAGCCATGACACTTGGGCGAATGACAAGTTAGGCCTCCCATTGACAAGGATTGAGCCTAATTAGAAGTATCAGTGTCCACCTTAATAATTTTTAAATACTAATTTAATTTAAAGCAATCTAGAATTGAAACTTGCAACTAAAGCCAAGGATGTCAAAATAATCAATTGGGTTATAGAGAATTACTATCTGCACTGAAACCCAATCATATGGCCATTTTTGGATTTAACGCCAACTTTCATCAAGGATAATTCCAATACCCTTTGTATTAATACTATTTCTATATAGCTTGTTGTTTGCTACTAATGCTGAGACTTCCCACTACTTACCTATCCTGAATCCTCCCCCTTTCCCACCTTTAGCCTCAGGGACCTATAAATACCTTGACGCTCTTATTGAATAAACCCATCGTTTCTCACCTACTCAAATTCCTATTTTAGCTTTCTTAGGCTCTTAGGGCCTACTAACTTACTAGGGACTTCAGGGCGTGATTATACAATGGCCAGTTAGGAATTGCTCCCCTGTGGCCCAACAATGCTATTTATGAATGTCTTTGCCTTTAAAATCACATGTTGAGACAAAATATTTGCAATAGTGAATATTATGGCTATGTGGCTGTCAGTAAATGACTTGACCATTAAATTGTACTCCATAAATGAGAGTTCCAATGATTCCATAACTCATCAACCTTCTGATAAAAGTTGTAACAGTCATTGGTAGTCTGCCAGGAGGAATAATTCATAGGGTAGCCAATTCACTTGATTAAGTACAAACGCTTTTCTTTAAATGATTTTTGTTTCAATAAATTTTTTAACCTCATACTTGGCCTTTCCAGGGTAGTCAAAGTGAACTGGTTTGGGCCTCTTGAGAAGTGGGCCCTTGAATTTCATGAGTTACAAAAGATTCAAGACTGAGTTTGGTGAGAATTTTATGGAAATCGAGGTTGTAGGATCTTTCATACATTTAGTGGATGACCTTGAACAGGCCTAAGGCTACTGATTTAAATTTTCTTGAAGCTGATAAAGAACCTTATAGTTATTTGTATTAACTATCATCAGTATCTCATTTAAGCACCAGTCATCAGAATGGTGGGAGTCCATATTGCTTTATTTGCACCTCTTTGGCCTTAACTAATATGTCACGAGGTTCTCAAGTTGTCTCTCATCTTAATTAACAGGTGTTTGCAGCTGAATTTGTCTAATTAGTTGGTCTTTTACCACATTAATGGAACCCATTTTTTGCATAAAAGGCAACATTCTGGCTGATGAGTGCATGAGGTTAATGTAAGCATTTAGCCAGTTTTATTTTTTTGGTTCAGCTCCTTGTTTATTAACTTGTAATGACACAGGTACTATTTAAAGATTTGGTTAACTCTTTTAGTTTATCCATCTAACTGTGGGTGGTAGTCTAAGGAAAAACACAAATTGATTTTTAGGATTTTTTAAGATGCCTCCAGAAGCGGGAGATGAATTGCAGGCCCTGCTTGACACTATTTTATGGATATACATGGTATGTAAAATAAATGGTCACAAAAACTTTGTCAGTGCCCTTTGCTGTGAGCTTGGATGTGCACAGGAACACCTAGTGTGCTTTGTAGACTTGTCCACCACCACCATTACAGAAACAGACCCTTTTTAGTTTGGAAGCCCTGTTAGGAAAATTGCACTCAGTGCAGAGCATGACATTCTCACAAACTAGAGGGGCTTTATTTTTACTATGAGTTTCTACCTGGATTGTTTAGAGTAAAAACAGGTAATGCATTCCGCAATGTAACTATCATGGAACTAGACATGACAGACCACAAGTAGCTTTGGGACTAGAGCTCAACCTTTTTCTATATTCCTATGTGTCCTGTCAATGGTGTTTGTGGAATGCGAATATTGCTTCCTCATAGAGTTTATTCTCAAAAGCCATTGACATCTTTCTGGAGGAGAAGACTTTTCCTTTTGATATCTTATATTTTTTATTTTCTTCTCCTCCTAAAGGTCCTTAAAGTGCATAACCCCATACTTTGAGCATTTTTGAGTGATCATGATCATGTTAGCCATATAAGGGTGGGCAACTTGAATTGTGACAAAAAAGTTTAAAAGGAGCATGGTTGTCATGTTGTAGGCATCCAGCTCCTTTTTTAAAACACCATTTTTGGTTCTAGGCTTAATAGTATGGATAAGTGTTGCTCTACCTTGCCATTTAATTGATCTTTATCTTATACTGATCCAGATATAAGTGCCAACAAGCATAGATGCTGGTTCATAAGTTTCAGGCTATTGTAGAATTTGAGGGCACAGTGATCCGTTCTGATAATAAAAGGTTCTGGGAGCACAGAAAATGTTGCTTCCATACCTCTGAGCCAAGACAATTTCCAAAAGCTCCTTGTCAAACACTGAGTAGTTTGTTTTAACGGGAATACTTATGACTAAATAAGCTTACTGGATGATCCATCCTATCTTTTCCTTTCTGTAGAAGAACGAGCCCAATTGTAAAATTTGAGTCATTAGTTTCTGCTATGATGTGTTGGTTATCCTTTTGGTGTTTAAGTACCAGCGCAGTTCTGAGGGCTTCTTAATTCCAGGAAAGCTCTCACTTTGTTATACACCAACTGAACAGTACATGCCTTGTCATCCTGACTAAGGGGGAAGAAGCTTTGGAGATGTCCAGTGTAAAACTTCGCAGAAAATTTAGCACCACTGGGAAGTTTCTAAAACCCCAGCTCTATTTTTAGCAGCTAATTCCTTACTACATTCAGTTTATATGGACATATGGCAGTGTCCCGTTGGAAACTTACGTTCCTCAAGAAAGAGCAGAGTCTTACATCGATGAATCCCCCCTTGGGTTGGGACTATCTAGTACTAAAAAAAAGAAAGAGCAGAGTCTTTTTTAAAATCACACTTTAAAGGCTTCATGAAAAGTTTTTTTTGTCAAGGTCCCCAAGCACCCTCATCACGTTGTCATTATGCTTTTCCTAGAAATTTGTTACTATAAAAATATCATCCATATATGTTACACAACATTCTATGAAAAGATTCCCTAGAGAAATCTTGATGGTGTGCTGGAATACTTCTGGGACATTCTTCAGACTAAAGGGCATCATTTTGTTCTTCTACACCACCAAGTAGCACATGAAGGATATGTATTGTTGTTCTGGGACCATCAGAACTTGTTTTAAAAGCATTTACCAGAACTAAAATGGAGAATATTCAGTTTTTAACAATCATCTGGAGATGGTCACAATCAGTGTTATGGTATAAGGGTCAGACTCAATTGTTGTGATCAGCCATCAGTAGTCCACTAGGCCAGACCTTTCCAATTGACTTAGGAACCAGGAGTATGGGCAAAACAACTAGTGACTTTGACGTTACAATCATTTTTCTCTATCATTTCTTAATGTAAGCGTCCAAGGCCCCCTTTGCCTTGTGATTCAAAGTTAAACTGGGATCCATTTAGGAATAATATGCTGTTCTAAAACCTGAATGAAAAGGAGAATGGTTTGTTAAATGAGATGGTGAGGACGTCGTTCTTTTAAAACAGGTGATCATAAGAGTCAGACTCCTCCAGGATGTCTAATACAGGCTCTTACAGATGTACTTTGTTAACTATGGACCTCCTTCACCGGTGGTAATAAAGTTCAGGGCCTCTGGAGCTAATCCTTGGGTTGTAACGTGACCAGCTGTTCCTGGTTAACTTGGGAAGTACTCTTGACACCACTTCTTACCCAAAAGCATAGAAAGGCAGATTTCTTATTGTACTGAACGTTCCCCTGAACATGTGGGCCTTTTTAATATTCAATAATATTGGTTTGACCTCCCATCATTCACCAGAATTAGAAGTATCCGCTAACATAGAAAATCCCTCCCAATTCATCTCCATCTTCATTATCTGCACTAACTTTACACCTAGATAATTTTCCTCAACTCCAGTGTCTGCTAAGGCCCAGAGATTGGCTTCAACTCTCCTTCTGTTTACCTTGGGATTCAATGAGAAAGTCACATAACGGTAGGATGATATATTTCTTTCATTGATAATAATTTTACATCCATGTGTCAGGCATAAGTTATAGGCAGGACCGGGGAAACCTAAGGAAGCCTAAGGGGAGATAGCACTGCACCTTAAGAAACTTGAGTTATTCCTTGTCCTTGTTATATTTCTTGCGCAAGGTTGCTAACTAGCTCTGAATCTGTACAGAGCCTATAAAATTACCCATCTTTTACGGTGGAGTGAGCTTTGCAGCACCAAAGCCACCTATCTATCACATGGATTGTGATAAAACTTATTTTTAATAGTATCACAAAGCAAGCAATGGTCATTAAAGAGTGGATGTCAGGACAAAGATTTTGTCAGAACATACAAGCGACTTTGGAAGAATTAAATTTGCCGCTTCAGTTAAAAGGTGAAAGAAATGGGTTTATTTATGACAGTCTTTCACTGAGTGAGGGCCACGAGAGCAAAATGAGATGAATCATAGAGTCTTTTGACATGGTTAATTTCTATAAACAGTAAGAGGCATTTAGCAAAGGAGCATAAAAGATCCATCTTTAATTCAATAACTCCTTGAACCAGGCCAATAAATTTGTGAACAGGACGGCCACAACTGAGATCTGGTGAGATGCTGTGGTGGTTTATCCTAGGGCTACAGTCAGCTAGGCCTAGAATATCACTTTCTTAATAATTTTTTTTCATAATGCCTATCTCTTCTAGAGTTAGGATCTGATTAAAGTCTGATATGGTAAGATTAAGTTATAACAAATGTAAGCCTGCGGTATGGGAGAAGATGTGTGGTTTTCATGATGGGCATAAGGGGGGAATAGATAACCATCAGAAGCGTGTTTTTATATTTCTACAGCACAGGAAAGTCTTGTTCTAACAGTTTATCCACTATGTCCAGTAAAAGAGATAGAATGTTAAATGAGCTTTGTTTAGGGTTACAGATAAGATCCTTCCACACCGCCACAAAGCATTTTGGCAGCAAGGCCAAGTAAGGGATACACGAAGGAGAGAGTTCTAGAGGTAAGTTCCATCTATTGCGGACTAGAGCTATAGGTGAGGAGCCCTTGGTAAATGAATAGTCTAATACTTAATGTGATCAGGAGGTCTTTCCTCCTGTAAGCGCGTATAAAGACATTACAGCCTTGCCAAAGCAAAAGGTGTAATACATTGCCGTTTTCCAACCTAGTTATCCCATTTTTTAAGTAAGATGATTTTAGAAAATTTTGATATATATTTCAAGTTTTAAGCGTTTTTTATTAGACACTGGAACAAAGAGAACCAGATAATTTTTTTGACTGTATTGATTATAACTAAGTCTATGGATGAGGCTACTAGATTTATGTCATTGTTCCCGTGGAGTCTGCAGGCAGCTTGGCCCTTGGTTGGCTATTCCATGTAATCGTCATCAATATTCTCATCTAGACCCATTATAGAACACCAGATGAGTACCCCAGAGAAAGCGTAAATTTTTACATTCAAATATTGCACTTTAATTTGTTCCAAAAGCCAGTTGTTCCTTACTCTTTTAATGACAGAATTTTAGAATTTATTAAAAAATCTTCTGGGCATTTGACATATTTATTACCATTTACAATGACAAACTGTGTCAATGTATTCTTTTGTTTTTAACTTTGATTTCACGAAATTTGATACATAAGATTGCATTGTAAAAAGTCTATGCCTTCATAATCAACCCGTTGAGCCACAATATCACAATAGTGAAGATTTAGGCTATTTGACAGTCAGGCAATGACTTGACCATTACACACAGCAGTTGTGTAAGGCCCAATCCCCCTATGCTAAGATCAAAGAGTTGAAGTTTTTTTGGATTTGAGATCTAAATAGGCCAAAAGAGTGAAATGATAATTAAATATGAGATAAAGACTAAATAACCTGAGGGTTTAGTGACTCATCCTATTCTCCAGTATGATTTAATCCTTTTTCAAGGATCAGAACTATCCCACCAAATTAAGGGGAATATCAATTGCGTGAAGACAAGTCTCATAGGTTCCCAGATATCTGACCCAATAAATGACTTTTTTATAACCACTAAATTAGAGTCATTCTAAGAAACGCAGATTTTTATAGGCTTTATTTATTTTCTTGCTGTCAATCTAGTATCAATCAAAGATAAATAATTTTCCAAAATTTAAAATGTTTTTCCATTAATTATATTTTTTTATATTTTTACATTGGGCTCTTTGCAACTCTGACCTCCTTCTCAAGGTTGCTGGACTTTTTCCTCCCATCCCACAAATGGACTGACTAATTATGATGAAAATTTTAAAATAAAATTTATTGATTTCCTAGAGGCTATAAGTACCTATATAGCCACATCAAATATTTAGACTCAAAAGGGTTGATGTACCATTTGAATTACTAAAATTTAATTTAAGTGTAACTATATATTTTATAAATCAGTAACTAATTAATTTTAATATATTTGCTTTTTTTAATTTTTTTCAACTTATACAAAACAAGTGTTAGTATATGGAATATATTTATACAAAGTTTATTTTCTTTATTAATTGTTAAAAGTCTTCTTATAATTTTTTAGAGTTAATAGTTTGGTATTAATTTTTAAAAAACTTACACATTGTGATAATTAAGCTCAATACTAAATAATGATTACAAAATAACTACAAAATATATTAACAACATATAATAAGTATATCTTATTTTAGAATAAATAGTACACAAAACCTCATATTATATACTGTGTATGGTTAATTTACTATTGAGTCTTTTTTGTAATACAGTTTACTTGCTAAAACATTATTGTATAAAATGCTACTAAGTATAGTTTTCATCTATGTTTAATATCTTTATATTATTTTAGTGACAAAAACATTTTATTCTTAGAATAAGTTTGGTCCCCGCTTTTATGTTCTTATTATGTGTATTGAGTGTATGTAACATACTGCGCCATGAGTTAAGTCCCTTTTACTTTATAATATATTATAAAGTACATAATTTTAAGTTATTGTAACACTATACATATGCATCTTTTTATGATTTAGTCAATGCTTTTTTACTTAAAATTTTAGGTATTAGAGTTCAGCAGCTACACAGGTCACAGGGGATCTTTTCTTTTTCTAATTACTAATGTTATCTTTTTTGAGGACAGTAAGCACAATATGAGCTAAAAACGGTTCAGTTAAAGTTTATAATAAATTAAGTATTATAAAAAATAGTCACATCTATTGAAATTGTTTATTAGGACTTATTTTAGTATAAATAGATGACCAGAGGCAATTATTGATCATATATTAGAAACCATCAGCATATGTTTCTGGGATAATCAATTTACTCATTGGCTTGCAGCATTCACATTCTATTAATCAGAATTTCATCAACACATTTAAATGTTGTAACAAATATTATAAGGCGTGAGGGAGCCCAAGTTTTCTTTAATGAGAACTGCAAAGCCCTTGAGTGCCACTTAAGCACTAAGCAAACAGGATTAAAAATGCATTAAGTCCTCTATCCAAAGATGAATAATTAAATTTTTGAGGGAGCATTTAGGCAACTCTGTATGGCATTATACTTAAAATGCTTTAAGTAAAAGTGAAACTCAGATTAAAATTTAAGCAGCTAAGTTTTTACTAAAAGAAAATAGGTAAAAGTATAACAAAACAAGCGAGTACCTTGACTTGTGAGGGCAATGGCCTTATAAGGGGATGGTATTTTGGGGCTACGATTCTGTTCTTAGGAACTACATCCTCTTCTCAGATTGCAGGTTACTTGCAGTTCACACTTGGGAGGTAAGGTCAGGATCATTAAATGGTCATGATTGGGGTTGGGAGTGATGAGGGGGCATGCCATGATCGGCTGCTCCCTAATTAAGCCAAGAGACCTTTAAAAATTTCTAGATTGAGACAGCTCAACCTATGGTAGCCTTGCTTTGATTGTCTATAGGAAATAAAAAAGGGACATTGATGAAATAAAATGAAATGGAGGGCCAAATTTAGTGTAAAGGAAATAAACACTTGGGTAAAACTGCTAAAATTTTATGGAAATTAAAATTAAAAAAAAGAAAATAGAAATTTAGAAGAATTAAAATTTTGTTTATTCTGGGATCTTTAAAAAAGGGTAGCTATTTAAGGGAATTACTTAGCTTAAAATCCGACATTTGACGGTGTAGTTTGGAGATTTCTCTATGCAAAAGTCTAGTCATCTCATCATACACACCAGCAAAGCAATGAGAAGATGGGGCTTTACCATAAGAAAGAGTGTAGTACCCCTGAAAAGTATAACAATTGTGCCTGGAAGTTCTGGTAGGTTAAGTTATTGAAAACTAGACCAACTACCTTTGGAAAGTCTGGCTATTAAGATAGCATGGTTAGTTATTACGTAATTGACATATATGTTAAATCAGATCTTTCCCAATTGGAAGCATAAATCAGTAAAATCAGTTAAATTAACCGGCATCCACACCCAGATAGATAGATTATTAGTTTTTAAACTTGATGGTTAAAACATAATCTGGTAACAATAACAACAAATCCCCCAGCGTAACTAATTTATCTTCTTCCATAATTAATGTTTACACTAGCTCCTCTGTGGAGCAACTAGCAAAATATTGTGGCATTCTTTGTTGGACTGATACAACATTAGCAATATGGCAGAAATGTCATTTGTACAGCTTTAGCATCCTCCAAAAGTCATTTGGAAAAAAGATGGCGTCTATCGCTGAAAAGCTTTGGCATATGCTAAAGAAAACAGATGGTTTGCATATCCAAAAAAAAAGGGAATTTAATAAAATTAGATAGGATTAATATTATGATATTAGCAATAAAAAAAGAAATTTAGTGAAATTTTTTGGGTTTTGTGTGGGTTTTATGAATTCTGCTAAAATAAAAAATGCTCTTAAATGCATAGTATGCACTCTTCTTACTATTCTTCCATCAGAGAGGTCCTTGATGATATAAGCATCTTATTCCAGCTTATTACATTGCAAAGAATCCAACCCCAAATCTTGTCCAGCTTATCATTACATTAAAAACTACATGGTTCATAGTAGTTAACTTTATTGCCATCTTCAAAAGTTTGGAAGAAAAACTCAATCTTGTAACTTCTTATTCTTTATCCTTAATTTTCTGCTTGATGGTATTGACATAGTTTTGGTTTCTCATAATACTCTAAAAATGTCAGGTATTTCTCAAAGTTAATTAGTTGGAGTCTCAAATAAATGAGAGAATTTGTAATATGTTGATAAATTAAAGCTCGTGAAAAAGTCTAAAAATTTATTAGTGAAAACTTTAGTATATAGACTTCGCAAAATTATTTTCTGATCTAATAATTTCAAATGATGAGAGAAGAAATCTTCACTGATTTTATTGTTCAGAATAAATGGAACACTCATATCTGACTCAATGAGATTCTTATCACCTATTTCTCCAACAGCAACCCTTTTTTGGAAAATTATGAGTAAAAGGAATTGGTGAGAGTTGTCTTATTCAAAATCTAACACTTCCCCTCAAGATTTAGTTGCAGAGGAGGATGATATCATAAAAATCTAGGATGTATGCGATTAAGGACTATAATGGTATCATCATGGACTATAGATTATTTGATTCCTCTTCAGAATAACAAATTATAAGGTACAGACCATTTACACCTACATTCTCAGTTCTGCCAACAGGGGAGAGTGATTATATAAAACATAATCTCAAATATGACATTAATGCAATACTGGCTTATGTTGATAACATCTAAGAGTTTCTGATCCTTGTAGTAGTCTCAAATGTCTCCATAGCATGGATTTGTAAGCGGATGGATTCATTGGCTATATTTAGCATCGTTTAATCAGCATTTTCAGGAACACTTCTATTAATGCTAGCTTAAACATTTGACAGAACTGAGGGATCTCTTCCAAAATCGCATCAAATTAGTGTCATCTTCATAATGCGATAGTAACCAATCTGATAAGCCAAATGAGTAGCGGGTAATAGAAATTCATTGGTAAGGATCAGTGGCAGCCATTTTTCTGTAGAATGGCTACTAAAGTTCCATTCACTTGTTCAATAGCTCCATTTGTTGATGGATATAAGTAACCACAAATTTTTTAGTGGTGTTGAAAAGTTTTAACAACTCTTGCAATAATTGAGAAGTAGAAATTAGTCTTATTATTAGGCATAAAATTTTAGGACATCATTGTTGATAAAAATTTGACAAAGATAAATAAGGTCATAGCTTTAGCAGTAGGAGTAGTAATGTATTTGTCTTCAACCCAATTAGTTAGTTAATTGACTGCCATAATAATATTTTATGACCATGCATTCCTCGTTATAAGGGTCCTAAAACATCTTTTTACTTGTGGTGCATAACCCAATAGTGAGCCGCCACGCATCTTTATTTGCAAATGGGCCAAACAAAGGAATTATCATAAATAGAAAATCTTAATATGGCACCTCAGCTAACATCCTAAGAAGCCATACATAAGGCGAGGAAGCTTTGGGAAAACTTTTATCTGGAGGGTAAACAACATTAATACTTAAAACTTCAATGGCCTAAGTAGGAGAGATCACATGATTTTGGTGATAGGGTTGGAGGTACTATGGCTCTTACAAATGAGGCAAGCATCAATAGCTTTTTTGATGGTGGTGGTCATATTATACCAGTAGTAACGAGTTTCTAACTCCTCCTGAGCATTTTTGGGCCTCCATGACCTAAATGGTTATGTACTTACATAGTGATGTTGAAACGGGAGTTGTGATACAGAAAAAGTTAGCCATTTGGTGTTTATCTATTTTTAAATAATACCCTATTTTTGATCATATTATTCTTAATAATTAATTTAAGAACCCTTTGATCCTCATTGAACTCCTTATCCCATAATTCAGATCGCCCAATTAGTTCATACAGGTTTCCCTCCTTTTTTGGATTCAAATTTAACACATGAAATTTGTGATAGGCCATCAGCATTTGATATTTAGACCCAGATTGATGTATAATAGAAAAGTCATAGTTTTGTAATTGTAAGGCCTAATGAGCTAACTTAATATCTGGATCTTTCATATTTTTCAACCAATTTAATGAAGAATGGTCAGTGATAACAGAAAATGATTCCCATAAAGGAAAGGGCGAAAACGCTTAGTGGCCATTACTACATCCAGACATAAGTGATTAGTTGTGCTGTAATATCGCTCAACCTTAGAGCACGTTTTGCTGTGATAGGCCACATGATGATCGATTTATTCTTCATCATAATGGGATAAAATAGCTCTAATGGCTACATTACTAGAGTTGCTGTGTAATATAAAAGGTTTATCAAATTATAATGTACTAAAACAGGAGCTTTAATTTAAGTTTTTATAACTGAGTTGAAGGACTTTTCTTGAGTGGGCTCTACTAGAACTTACTATTTTTGCAGCAAATAAAATAATGGTTCAGTGATCTCAGAGAATTTTGGTTTTTTGCCAATAGTACCTACAATATTTAAAAAGACTTAAATATCTCACAAGGTGGTAGGAGGAGACTTGTTGTTAATGGCTCAATTTTGTCTAGAAGAGGTTAATTCCTCTCAAAGACCTTATGATCTAAAAATTCCATTTCGCTTTGAAAACAGAATTCTAAAATTTGAGCATTAAATAAAAATTAAAAATCCTTAAAAACCTTGCATAAGGAATCAAAGCTGTAAAAATTTACTCTAGGTTGATTATCAGCTGTCAACCCAGTAACTTTTTTACTGCACAGGTTCAATTTCCTCGTGCACTTTGTCATGTTGTATAGAATGTATTGATTGATAATAGTATAGAGACTATTATCAATAGTTGAGATTTAACTATTATTCAGCCCAATACTCAGCCAGTATTTCTGATTAAATACTCTGTAAGTCATACTCATAGGGATTCATTCCTTATTTCTTGTCCACCTGATCTTCATTAAGATACCCCAGTGACAGTCTCTCTTGGCCCAACACACGGTAAGCAACTACCCCTGATTGTGGTTTCTTTGTCTCTAGATCCCCGCTTGGATCTTTACTCTTCTCTTTGAGAGTCTTCCAAAAAATGCCTTCTGCAATAATATCCTTGAGATAGAACGACACAATAGAAGCTGATAGTCTAACTATACACCAAATTGATAATATTACTGTAAAGTACTTGTTATCTCAAAAACTAGTATTTATTCTGGGGTTTTCATAGATAATGTTTTTCTTTATCTTCTGGCTTCCTGCCATAAAAGGATCTTGATCCTCCCGACTGATTAAATCCTTATCTCCTGTATCAAACCCAGGATGGGTGAAACTGAATGGAAAGTTGAGCTGATCTGTATCTATTCCAAAATGCTGGGTTTTTTAATATAGTAAATACTAGGGAATTATATAGTAGGAGATTTGGCTGTTTAACCCTCAGTTGACACCTCTTCGATGAAATGGCAGCCATTGCCATTGTTCACCCTTCCCCATCCTGGCTAGGATTCTGTCATTGGACATCCTCAAGACCTCAAAATGTAAAGAGTCATAAAACGTGTCCCTAATGTTTTCCTCTCAATCCAAGCGAACCAACCATAATTTGCTAGCGACCTGCTTAGGTAATGGGACTTATTAACCATTATGGCAGGTCACTATTCAACCAATCAATTCACTAGTTGCAGGCAGCATCACTCGCCTCGCAACTTACTATTTATTCTTAATCAGTTGGTGAAACCTGACTGATCCCAATTGGTACACCTGATAGTTAATCACTATCAGATGCCCCTATTTTGTCAGCAACTCCATCTAATGAGATCTTAAGTATTCATCTAGATCGATCCCTGACGGATACAACCAGGCAAATATCTCAAAATCCCTCAAACGTAGTTCCTCCAAAACTTGAGCCAACTGATTTCTGATTCACTTCGCCTTATGAATTTTTTCCTAGTGATACCAGGTAATCTGGCAGGCTGGGAATATGGGCAAAAATCCCAACAGAAGTGTTCAGTAAAAGTTTTAAAAATATAGTGATGGTATCTAGATATCTAATACATGTCAACTTTAAATCTTGAAGCATCCCATCCATAGCCCGTTGTAAAGTAGCGGGGCGTTAAATAACCCTTGAGGCATCTGAGTTGGTTCATATAGACCTTCAATGGAAAATAAAATACATTTTGGCTCGATCTTAAGCTGCTAGCTTACTTTGCCAGTAACCACTGGCTAAATCCATAGAAGAAAATGCTTAGAACTTGTGAAAAAATGAAGCATATCATCAATCCTCAAACGCGGATACCTGTCATTATAGTTTTCAGCATAGAGCTTTTGGGAATCCTTGACTACTCCGTGAGATCCATCTTTCTTCTTTACTAGAAGTAAAGGGGAAGCTCAAGGACTATTGGATGTTTTTAATAGTCCAGCCTCCAATAATTGGTTAAACGCTTTGGTAACCTGCGTTTCTTCAATTTTTGATCTATAATAAGGTTTATCTCATATAGGATGATGTTCCACAGTTTTACCGGTATGGGTTACTACACTTATCTTAGAAATTATAGTATGTTTTGCAAAGATTTTCCTAATATTCATTTAGTTATTGATGAACTATTTTTTCATGCTCTCTGGAGAGATTTTTCCAAAAGTGGGGGCTATGGTAAAAATATCATTATTTCCCTTAAGCCCATACTCTTGTAAACTTCCAAAGGCTTTTATATCAGAAACACAGGAGAGAGGCAGCAGCTTAATGTAACCTATAGGGTTAAAAATCCACAGTTTTTGGCTTATCAGTAAGATTTGCCAGCAGGACGGGTAAAGCTCCTGTATAAGCATAATTAAACACCTAAGGATAGAAATTTACTAAATTGAAGTGTTTGAAACGCCTTTAATTTGCAATAGATGTCCTTTAGGAATGGAAAAATGTAAATGTGTTGATAATAATTTGGGAATCAAGAGGAATAATGATTAAGTTTGGAGAGAAAATAGTTTATCTTTTCAATGTCAGCAAGGGTGGTTATCCTGGAAGAATAATTCCTTCTTTCAGTCTAGTGCAGATTTTGTTGAACACAAGTTTGAAACCTGCGCTGGCTAAAAAATCTCGGTGTGGTATATTTGTCCCAAGGTTGACTCACCTCAATTACTTTTTCTTCAATGTCAGCGGTCTTTGGTGGTAGTTTAATGTGAGGTCCTTCCACATGGTATTGTATAGAATAGGACCTATCTGCCCTTTCCAATAAACAAAACCGACGTTTGGCATGTTAAATAATGTAATTTTTGGATAAAAAGTAAAGGGATTCCATTGCCCAAAATAAATAAAAGCGTGTCAGAATAACTATCCCATCAAACTTTTTAAAACTTCTTCCTTAAAATTATGGCATAATTTAAGTATTTAAACAATAGTGGGTCTTTAAAAGTTAAAACCCTTTCTTATAAAGGGAAGGGATGAAAATTTCCACTTAATTGCATAATCTAAGGTCCTGCAGTATCATATTCTTCTTAATGGTAATTATTAGGAGTAAGTTTGATTCGTTTTAACAGAGTCAGTATTTAAGATGATGAGCAATTCAAAAACCCTGCTCCCGGGTTAAGCCTTGACTGATTGACTCTCAAACCAGCAGATATAATCCTATCTTGAAGGTACTAAAAGCAGGATTTGATCAAGAAGCATTACTTACATAAGAATCAATGGAAACACCTTCACGAATCCCGTTCCCACTTCCAAAGCACAAGAGGCACTGCCCCCACTGCTGCAGTCATGGGGATTACGCATTACAATGTGGGCTCCATCCAGGCGTTTGATACCAAATGCAGTAAAGGCTCCTGATCTTGTGGTGCCACAAAGGTCCCCCAAGACACCATATCCTCACACACCCTATAAATATCAACGCTCTCTAACATAACAAAGTAGTCTATAATTACCTCCATCTTTTCGATTTTTGACCTCTTCACTACTTTTCAGCTTTAAGACCATTTTAAGATTTTGGTGACAGTCAAGAGAATTGTTACGCTAAGAGAAATGATGCTCATCTTAGAGGGCTCTGAACTGTCCTAAGTGAAAACATCTATCACAAATGATGGAGAGTACTAACAATCCCAAAGATCAATCTGATGATTAATTGAGAAGAGTTACTTGATGGATTATTATTTGCAGTATAAAGTGTCACCCACATATCCTACGAGTCTAGAATTATGGGCTACATTCCATTTTCCATGCCCTTGGTTGAAAAAAGTCAGTACCAACCTTAGTACATAAACCTTAACAATATTGTACAATAATTAATAATTGGTATCTAATCCATGGGTGCCCACTCCAGCTGCTCCCACACCTCTTCCATGCCCTCTACCATGCAAGACCTCCATATCAAGGCTTTTTTGCTAGCAGGATAACTTACCCTGGGACTTAAAATCTACCTTCAAAACTTTGTTCACTTGGTTATTCATCACCTTCTCCAGTAGTTGGGTTGCACCATCAGGAAGTCTCCCATCGTCTGTGGGCTCACCCAGGCCTTACAGTTTCATGTCGTCAATTTCTAAAATGTGACCTCCTCCTACATCCATGGCAACCGCAAGGCTATTATCAATAACCAATGATTAATCAACGAGGCCTAAGGCCATATACAGTGTTAGATAGCGAAATCTCCGGCTACCTCTAGGGCCAGCTACAGCAGAATATCCAACTCCTTGAGGCTGCATGGGATCAACACCTCCATTACATTGAGGAGCAGATATGGACTCTGCAACAACACTATTGAGAGTTAAGCTCTCATTATTAAATCTACAGGAGTAAAGGTCCTGAAGAGCCTAGTGTTCCTGAAAGCCCCAAAGGAAAAAAGGATCTGAGGAACCAGAAGGTCCTCATGGACCATAAGGGCTCTCAGACCCCGCGGCACTTACTCCCAGAGACCCTGACAATCCTTGGAGAAAGGATATGTTAGCATCCTTAGCCATCTTACACGAACAAATTTGGAACATAACTCAGGGATACAAACCTCAAGAAGATGGAGTTCCCCTCGACCCCAGGGTCTCCATTGAGGCATTGTCAGATGAAATGGACAACTTCAGCGCCTTCACCAAGAAGACCAATAGCCGCATCTCTCAGCTCAAACAAACTTGTTAAAGGTTTAAAACTCGTTTGCCCACCCTAGCAATCAGCTTCAACTTCAGGGCGTTGCCATTCAATCTTTAAAAGAGCAGGTCAAGACTAAGGCTTGCGTTCCCTCCCTTAAAAAGAACTAGGACGATATCCTAGAGGACTACAGGAGCCTAAGATGATGGTTGAACCAGAAGGTCCCCCAGAGATATGCAGAGACAGAGATCTTTTTAACCTGCACCAAAACATGATGTTAAAATCCTCTACACTTCTCTTGTACTAAATTTAAACCTAGTTTAAATTAGAGTTTTACCCCTATTGAATAAAGACTCTCCTCCTTACTAAACGCATATGAGAGTTCCATGGAGAAGGCCACTGGCTGGAAGAAAGTGAAGCATATTCACTCCTGCCTCAACAACAATACCTGAAAGATCATGACTCCCCACTTGAAGGAATGCAACACCTGGGAAAAAGTCTGTACGGCCTTAATCCATGAATTTGGAAGCAATCAAACCCTAGTCAACTAAAAACAATCATTCATGTGTAGGTCCAGAAAAAAGGAGAAAGCCACATGGAATTCGCCAGCCGTTTTTATGCACAAGCGCAACATTATTCATTACTAATCATATCAATTTGGAAAATGCTATCACCGCCGTCATCTCTGCGTTGGGATCCTACCTGAGATTCAAATGCATATGATTGGACAAAAGAACGGTTTTTCCTGCATCCAAAAAATTAAGGAAGCACTTAATGAGATACCTGCATTGTCCCTACAATCCAAGGCTATCTCTTTGAGTCCCTCCAATCGTCCTTGAGTCCATGAGGTCAAGACCCGAAGAAGCCCAGACCTCAATGCACTTACTGTAATAGTTTCATACATAGTGCTAAGACCTTCTGGAAACGACTTGCAAGGATGAAGGAAAAGAGCCGTCAGCATGAAGGAAGAGCCGCTTCATGCTGAGATACCTACTAAGCCTCAAGAATTCATCAAAACCTCAAACGTTCCTGGAGCTATCATACCTGAAGAAGGAGTTTTGATACCCGTCAATAATAAAGAAATTGATACTGCTTACTCTTCTTTCAATGACTCTCCCATGTTTCTCATGATACCTCCCCAGTTCAGAAGCCTGTTTACCCACGTTACAGTTCAAGATTATAAGATCCTAGTTCTCACCATAGTCAATAGTGGCTCCCCCATGAACGTCATATTACCCAAGCTGATGAAGCGCATTAAAATCCCTCTGGACCTGCCCCATTATATGTAGTATGGCATGGCTGGCCTGCAATGTATAGAATATATAGGGGCATATTCTTCCCTACCTAGCCAATTTGGTAAGCTCTCTGTAAATACCCCAGCATTGCTTTGGATAGCCCGAGCTATGACCTTCTTCTGGGAACACAGTTTATCTGAGAATACTCAGTGGTAATACATTATAATAAAGGTTTTTTATATCTACTGGGGCACTTGATCCTCCTAGTCTTTTAAACTTCCCGTGACCTTAAGACGGAGGTAAAGTCCAAAGTTGCCTACTAGAGAGTGAGGGCCAAAAAGACCAACTTGAATACCACATAAGGGGCTTTCAAGTTTGGCTGCCCCACTGCAGTGATGGACAGGAAGGCATGCCGATCTAGTTGCCTAGGGCGACCACTATACCTCTGAAGTCTCAAATCATTGACAGCACCCAGGTCCTTGTTAACATCCCCTATGAATACCTACTGGAAATCTGAAGCCAAGATAACCCATCTTCTTAGGTGGTTCTAACCTGCACGGGAAAACTAGATCCAGCTTATGCCAGATCTATATCTGTGCTGTTAGTAAGCCTTACCAGTAAATCTAGGGTATTAGGCTCAACAGTCCAACCGCCTGTGTCCACCTCCTACCAGTGAAGGCTGTCATTATTGTCTGTAGTTTTGGGAGCCAAAGGGACTTTGGGTTGGAAATCCCCCATTGGTGGGCCTGGTTGACACCAGTATCTGAAAGGACCTCACTGATGACAAATAGCGCAAAGTTCAGATATTGTTTAAGGAGTATTCAGATCTATTTTAGCCTTACCTATGACTTTGGGAGAATGAATAGATTCCTACATCATGTGGAGACTGGGGACTCTCCTCACTTCAGGTCCTGACCTTGCCATAAGAGCAAGGTTGAGAAGCCCAGGTGGTGGTAGAGCCTAGACAACTACTCAAAGATGGACTCTTGGTGCCTTTGCGCAGCCATTGGTCAACTCCTCTTCTGCTGGTTCAAAAGAAGAGTACAGACACTGGGTGGTGATGGACCATCAATGGCTCAACTACATCACCAAAAAGGGTAGTTATTCTCTGCTAGGCTTGACAATTCTTTTTAAAATCTTGCTGGATTGAAGTACTTTTCCGCGATGGACATTTCCAGTGATATTGGCAGGTGGATATCGCCCCTGAAGATCGAGCAAAGTGTGCATTTATAGCTAAAAGGGCTATTTGAGCCCACGAGGTTGCCTCAGAGCCTCTGTAATGAGCCAGCCACTTCCCAACGCGCCATGGATGGTATCTTCAGAGACTTAAAGATGTCATACATCCTCATCTACCTAGATGACATTGCATTTTTCACACAAACCTTTAATAGATACATTGAAAATCTCAGGGAAGTTTTTAATCAGCTCTGGAAAGCTTTTATAAAGCTTAAACCTTCGAAGTGCTTTTTCTTTCAGTCAGAAATGGAGTTTCTGGGACAAAAAGTCAAAAAGGATGGCATCCAGCTCAAACCTGATAAAGTTGATGCCATTGAAAAGATGTCACGCCCTCAAAGATTAAGGGACATTTAAGTGTTCCTAGTCATGGTGGGCCATTATCATCAGTTTATCCCCAAGTTTGCTGACCTAGCCGAGCTTACTATTCTACCTCCTCCAGAAGAATGTGCCTTTTAAATGGCGGCCTATACAATATAGACTTTTAATGCCTTAAGAAAAGCTCTATTTAATAAACTCATTTTAATCCACCCATGATTTAAAAAACCCTTCTTGTTGTTTATGGACATGACAATGTCATCGTTGGGGCTATCTTTGTATGTCCTGTAGATCAGCCCCTGCAACTGGATAGGGAGCAACACCCCTTCCAAACAAAAGAGGTCACAAGGGCCAAGTGGAACCTCTGTTGAGGTTGAGCAACTTAGCCCATGTGAATGAGGAGTGCTGTGTGATTGCTCTTCCCCCCAAGGATAACTTATTCCCATCTCTTCCCCCATCCTCAACCCTGGTAAGTTTAATAGAGAAGGTCTGCAGTGAGATTGCGCACAACATAGGCCATGGAAAGGCCTATGAGACCCTCCACTCCCCAGGAAAACTATGTCAAAGTTTGGGGGGGATATCATTTACCAACATCGGAACTTAGCCCGCAAATTATAGTCTGGGAGAGCCAGTCTGGACTTGCTGGCCCAGAAATTAGATCAGGGCACAACTTGGATCTCAAACCAGGTACCAAACGACTTTGATCAGTTGCCTCAACGCTTCAGGAATGGATTCAAGGAGTTTGGATCATGTGAATAGTCATTTTTTGATTCAGACGAAGCTCAAACAACTCTACTCAAAAGACCCTGCCTCATGGGACGAATCTGGAAAACCTGATTGTTGTTAACAGGCCAACTCGGATGACCAGGACCTGGATTGGTACCATTGATTTGGTTTGGCCCCAAGAATATGGGAAAATTTGCAAATTTTTTTGCATAATCTTGTGCATCACTCTACCCCCTCCATGCCAGACAACCAAATCCCATCACCAAACCCCAAACATCCAATCCCATGATACCTTCCCTATGCGATAAATAGGGTACATAAGTCAACTGCCATGCCCAGGGGCAGTTGTCAGTTCATTCTCTCTTATCTTCTGCATTTTACGCTTAGTAAAATTCAAATTTCCAGTACAGCTTGCCGCGTCCTCCATCCACCTTACTTTTTTACTAAAATTCTGCCAAAACGATCTGACAAAGTGTTCTGTCACCCAAATTCTCTTACCAATGTTCACAAACTGGATCAATTGGTCACTGGACCCCGCCACAGAGCGGCTGATTGTAAGAGCAAAAAACTGCCTCACATCCAATGATGAAACTGCTGTCTTGTTTGTTACCGCACATCCATTTAATTAAACCCTCCCATCTGTTTTACTTCTGAGTTTTCCAAAACCAATCCCCAGTTAGAGCAGCACCAGAGCGGCCCTGCCCCTCCACTCAAAGACTTGAGGCCCACAACTGGCTCAACTACGAATGGCTCAGCTAGTCTGTCATACCTGGAGCGGCCCATCTAGGGGAAACTCGGTCCCAACCCCCTTTGTGGGTCATATTCCTTCTTCATTCTCACCTCCAATCGTGCGGCAGCCCCTATGCTGTCTCTCGCTGGTGTGCGAGCTCTCCTGTTTGAATCTGAAAGGCCAGCAACTACAAACCCTGGAGAAGTCATCATCCTCCCTGCCTCTCCCACCCTTGGGGTTGCTCCCACAAGACTTGCAGTTGCCCCTATTGCAACCATCTGGTTTGCCTTGAGGTCCTTTTGTATTTTAATGAACTATTACTTTCCTCAAGTTTCATTAGAGCTCTACTCTTACTAGTCACTCAGACCACTATGTCTATGGCATTCTGAGCTCTCCACCGGGTGCTTGCGCACCCTGACTGGGAGCCCAGTCTAATTCTTATCTGCCAAATCCATGAGATAAAGAACTTACCAGTAATCTAGGCCTTCTCCACCCTCCTCGCTGGCACTGGCGAAGCATTGGCCTATGCTCTCACTTTAAACGTGTTCTCCCTCTGCAACCTGGCCTTCTCCTGCTGGTTGGTGGCCTTGTTCATCCAAGCTTTATGACAGTCTCTTCTAAATTAGTACCCACCCCACCGAGCCCCAGCAATGAGTGTCACCCCATCATTTAACATGATAGGATGGGGGTTCCCCCTGTCCCTTCTGATGAGGTGGACAATCAAATCCTGGGCTTCCTGGCAGGACTCCAGGTGCACTTTGCTGCTGATGGTGGAAAATCCCTACTTCCCTTGGATGCCCAGCAGAGTTTGGCTCTCCTTGAGCCCTGGATGAGGACACCCGTCATTGGGTCAGGGGAGTGCTCTGCTCTGCTGCAAAGTCTGGAAACCCCATCCCCTTGCTGGCACTGGTCACTTTGGTGGTCTAGGCCCCCGAGTCAAGACTGGCGCGCCTTCTCCATCTTTTTACAATGGGACTGACAGCCATGGACCACCCCTCCCTGATTGAAGCCTTTGCAGTCCGGACTCCCTCTGTGCCTATCCCTGCTGAAATTGCCTTCTACACCTTCTGAGCTGCCTTGGACTCCACAGCGGTTACCCATGCATCTTGTGACCCTCTCCCTGGATCCTTAGAAATTGCATTTTCTGCAGCCCGTGCAATTGGGGCCAGGCCCTTCCACATCCCCACATGTGCTATTGCAACTCTCAAGGTACCGCATACCACCCCTCCCCCTGTCAGCAGTTGTGGCCAAGGGAAGCGTCCCCATGGACTTGCCTCCCTTTGCCAACCCCCTCTGTACCCACCTCAGGTATTCCCCCTGAGGGAACCCCTGCCTGTAGCACCCCCTGTCCTCATCTCAGATCAGGAGGCTGGCCCATTGGGTCCCCAGTGCTCAGAGTCTGCTCAGCTTGGCACTATTATTCCCCTGGTTGACCCCACCTCTCCCTGAAGAGAGTGGAGCAGGCGTACGCATTAACCCTCGCCTACCCATTTGGGACAATGAGGAAATAAAAAACCTTCCCCAGTTACACTCTGCCCCTGCGCCTCCGGCCAATATCTCTTGATGATGGGTCACGCCCCTTCCTTTGCTCCTCTCTCCATTGCTCATCCCAATAAAGTGGATCAAACTTACTTCCTGTTCCTATTTCCTTTCTCTCAGAGTTGGCATTATCACAGTGCAGGACATCCTCAACACTGGAGCAGCGGGAAACTTTATTGACCTCAGTGTGGCATGGTCCTTATACTGGTGATGGAGGAAGCTTCATCTATCCTGGGCGCCTCATCAGAGTCCATGAAGTCCTACCACATCTGACGCCCATGCACTTCTCCATTTATGACTTTGGGTTTAGCGACTACTTCTCAGATGCATAAGATTTGCTCTACCCTGTAAGCTTGGGATAGGGATATTGGCGCTGCCAGCAAGTTTACATTAATCTTGAGAAAAACTCCTTGTTGTTCACAAAGCTCAAGTTGAGTGAGGGTTTACCTTGCTAAAAACCCTTCCCCTGTGCACATCTCTCAGCTCCATCTCCTCTCCTGACCCCGGTCCTATTGACCTTCCTTCAGAATTTCCTTCCTTCCTAGCCCCATATAAGGCCATCTTCGACATGTCACTAGAATCCAAGCTTCATTCATACTTTTAATATGATTTTTTATTCCAGCTGACTGTCAATCTAGTCAAGATCAACTGCCCTTCTACCCTTATACTGAGGAAGAAAATAAGGATTTGTTTATTTGGTGGACGAGATTTAAAGAAGGGGTGGCTCATTAAGAAGTCTTCCCCTGTCGCCTTTCCCATAGTTTTTTTCTATGAAAGCAGATGGCTTTCTGCGCCCTTTTGTTGACTATGGCCACCTCAACAACATTACCATCCCTGACCCATACCCCTTACCCTTAGAGCAAACCATCGCTCAAGCCGTATAAAGTCCCGCGTCTTCTCAAAGTTGGACTTGGTGAAAGCCTTTTAATCAATTGAGTGGCGAGAGACAGGAGTGTCTTACAGTTATCTGCACTCGCCGAGGTTTTTCCCATTCAGGGTGATGCCTTTCGCACTAAAGAATGCCCCAGCCACCTTCCAGCGTCTCATTGATGAAGTGCTGGGGGACTTGCGCTTCTCATGCGCTGTGGCTTACATTGACGACATTTTGATCCATTCCCCCACCCCAGAGCAACATGCCAAGAATCTAGAAGTGGTGGTGGCAGCCCTCCACAAGGCAGGGCTCTTCGTAAAACCCTCCAAGTGTGCATACTTCAGGGATGAGATTACTTTTTAGGTAATTTTGTCCGGAAGGATGTCTATGCCAACCCCTGTAAGCTTGAGGCTATCCAGCCTTTGCCCACCTCAACTACACAAAAGCAACTATGCGGCTCTCTTGGAATTGTCACCTTCTTAAAAACTTTCACCCGCTCTCGCCCAACTGGCGGCACCCCTGCACCCCCTCACTGGTAATGAATGCCCCTTTTAAAGTGGTCCCCCAAGTGCCAGAAGACCTTTGAGTCCATCAAGAGGTCTTCCTCACAACCCCTTTCCTGCGGCATGCTGATACCTCACTCCCCTTTATAGTAGCCTACGATGCCTCATCAGTGGCAGTGGGTGCCATGCTGCTACAGGAGCATGAAGGAGTTGAGCACCTGGTGGCCTACTACTCCCATAAGTTCACCTCAACAGAACAAGCGTGGCTGATATATGATAAGGAGCTAGCAGCAGTGGCGTGGTCACTCACCCACTGGTGATACCTCCTGCATGGCGCCCAACATAGAATCACTTATTTGGACAGACCATAAGGCATTACTCTACTACCGCAAACCCCAGAATCTAGGGCACTGGCAAACTCGCACATACTAGGATCTATGTGGGTTCCATTACAAGTATGAATTTATCAAAGACTCTTGAACGATTTGCCAGACATGCTCATCTGAAATCCCTCCTTGTCTCCTAATGAGGGAAGACCCTCTAAACTTATGACTGTAGTGCCCCCTTCAAAATCCTCTCATTGGCCCCCCTACAGTAGTTTTTGCTGAATGGACCCATATGTCCCACTCCTCCTCCGTGCTCTCGCTTCCCAAACCTGTTGCCATGAAGGAATAGAGCTTTTTGCTGACTTAGAGTCCATGAGTCATAAGAAAGCTCTATATACTTTGTGGGATGTAACAATCTGTTTCCACAATTGGGTTTGGGTCCCCCTCCCTACGTAGCCATGTTATTATGGAATATCATGCTCCCCCAGACAATTAGACATCCCAGCATCAAAAGTGTGTGGATCTCATAAAGTGAACTTACAACTGTTCTGGGTCCTCAAAGTACATTCCAACATGGATCTCCCGTTGTGTCAACTGCACCTGGGTGAAATTGGATCTTTCTAGGAAGAAAGGACTGTTACACACTTTGCAGCAGGCTGAGGGCCCATGGACCTTGAGCTTAGTGAACTTCGTCGTGGGGCTCCCACCTTCTGTGAATCAGATGCGATCATGGTAGTTGTAGACCGATTTATCAAGTTTGCACTATTTATTCACTACCTCCTATCTATTACTGTGGTGGAGAAAGCAAATTTGTTTGTCAACCATGTCTTTGCCATGTTTGGTCTCCCCAAAGAGATAGTGAGTGACAGGGGACCCCAGTTCACTTCCAGGTTCTGGTTGAGCTGTTAACCTCCCCAGCATCAAGCCCTGCAGATCCACCACGTATCACTCTCAGTCCAATGGGCAGACTGAGAATGTGAACCAGGTACTGGAGCAGTATCTGCGCTATTATGCGATAGCCTCACAAGACACCTGGACGAGGGTCTACCCTATCACAGTTTGTGTACAATTGTTCCCTCCATTCCTCGACCAAACCTTCCCCCTTTGAGGACACTCTGTGGTACAAGCCCTCCTTCCAAATTGGCCTCAGCTCTCCTCAGCAGTTCCCGCAACTGAGGACCATAGAAACTCACTCTGTGAGACACAAAACCTGGTCCATAAATAGTTGACAAAGTCCATCAAGGACTACAAGAAGTTTGCTGATTGAAAGCGCCTCCTCAGACATGAGATCAATGTCAGCTCCCTATCATGTTAGACACCCACAAACTCCCCCTGAAAGCCCCCACCCAAAAGCTAGCAGCAAAATGCTCAGGATCTTTAGGTTTTGAATTATTTAGGCAATGGAGCCTAGCGTTTAAGACTTCCTATGCACTGGAAGCAGCACAGTGTCTTACATACCTCCCTCCTAACCCCCTCCAAGAGGGAAAGGCCAACATCCCCAAAGCCAATTGTCGTTGGGGAATCCCAGGAAGTGGAGATGGAGGCCATTATGGCTTCCGGGAGGTCCTGCCAATCCGTTCAATAATTGGTTGCTTGGAAAGGTTACTCCTCATATGAGAACAGCTGGTGAATGTGCGCGATTGTCCAGACTGGAGTGACATGATAGAGGAATTCCACACTTCCCAACCAGCAGCCCCCCATCATCCCCAGAAGATTGCGGCCATCCTGGCCATAAAGCTACCAGAGCGGCACAAAAATTATGCCTTGGCCCATGCCCCTACTGGTGAAATCCTCCCTGTCAAAAAAGGAAAGGGTAGTGTAATTCCTGAAGAACAGCCCCTGCAACTGGATAGGGAGTAACACCCCTTTTAAACATAAAAGAGGTCACAAGGGCCAAGTGGACTCTCTATTGCAGTTCAGTGACTTAGCCTACGTGGTAGACGAGTGCTGGGTGACTGCTCTCCCTCCGCAAGGATAAACCATGCCACCTCTTCCCCCCTTTTCAACCCTGGTAAATTTAATAGAGAGTGTCTGCAGAGAGATTGCGCACACCAGAGGCCATGGAAAGGCCTCTGGGACCCTCCACTCCCCAGAAACTGTCAAAAGTTTGAGGAAATAGCATTTACCAACTTCGGAGCCTGGCCTGCAAATCTTGATCTGGGGGAGCCAGTCTATACTGGCCGGCACCAGAGATTAGATCAGGGCACAACCTGGATCTCAAACCAGGATCCAAAAGACTTGGATCAGTTGCCCAACGATCTGGAATAGATCTGAGAAGTTTGGATCATGTGAAAGTCTAATTAAGGGTTTGGAACAAGTCTTGAACAACTCAACCCAATAAACCCTGCCTCCTAGGACGAATCCATAAAATATGATTCTTGCAAACAGGCTGACTCAGATGACTTGGCTCTGGTTTGGTACCATTGACTTGGTTTGGTCCCAAGAATGTGGGAAAAATTACAAAAGTTTTTTTTACTGAAATCTCAAGCATCATTCTAATCCCTCCATGCCAGCCAACCAAATCCCATTGCCAACCCCCAAAAATCCAATCCCATGATATCTTCCCTATGCGATTTATCTGGTACTTAAGGTAACTGCCCTGCGCAGGGGCAGTCATCAGTTTGTTCTCTTATCTTTGCGCTTTATGCTTAATAAAATTTGAATTCTCCTTACAGCTTGCTGCTGCCTCCGTCTGCCTTACTTTTTTAACTAAAATTCTGATGATCAATCTGATAAAGTGTGCCATCGCCCAAGTTCTCATACCGATGCTTGCCAACTGAATAATCCAGTCTCTTGACCCTGCCAGGCGGTGGCAGATTATAAATTCAATAAGCTGCCTTGCTCCTGACAACAAACCATCTGCCTCATCTGTTGCCATGCATACTTTTAACAAGAACCCTCCCATCCATTCTACTGCTAAGTTTTACAAAACACTCCCCAGTTATAGCAGCACCAGAGCGGCCCTACCTTGCCACTCATGGCTTTGGGTTCACAACCAGCTCAGCCACTGATGGCTCAGCCTGCCTGTGGGACCTGGAGCGCCCCATCCAGGGGAAGCTCGGTCCCAACCCCCTTTAATGGGTCATATTCCACCTCCATTATTACCTCCATTTGTGTAGCGGCCCCGTGCTGTCCCTCGCTGGCATGCAAGCTCTCCTGTTCAAATCCAAAGGCCAGAAACTGCAAAACCTGGAGTAGTAATCATCTTCCATGCCTCTACCGCCCTTGGGGTTGCCCCTGCAAGACTCTCAGTTGCACTAATTGCAACCATCTAATTTGCCTTGGGGGCCTTCGGTATGTTAACAAACTTTTACTTTCCTCATGTCCCCAATAGAACCTCACTCTTACTAGTCACTCAGACCGCTATGCCTATAGAATTCTGGGCTCTCCACTGGGTGCTCGCGCACCCTGACTGAGAGCCCAGTCTAATTATTATCATCTGAATCCATGACAATCCTATCCTAGTATGATGAAAATCAGATCAACTATCATGTGGTCTAATTTAGTATGACACTGAATAAGTCCAAATGGAACTACAGCATTACTGAGAGGGAGAGCCTGGATGCCTTGCTAGCAATCACACTTTCTGGCTTATCTCTATGGTACCCACCTTACCATTGTCAGCAACCATTCCTCGCTCTGGTGGCTCCAGCAGATGAAGCACCCATGGCCGCTTAGCCAGATGTGCCCTACGACATCAGAACTATGATTTTACTATTGTCAATCACATGGGTGTGATTCACCAAAACGCCGATGGCCTCTCCAGGATGCTAATGCTACAGCTTTGACCCCAGGGAGGCCAACGGTTGGATCTGATTGGTTGTCCTGAGCGAGGGGAGTTGGAAATACCTGAGGTCCAAGCTGAGCTCTGAAAGATGACCTGAGATACTCATATAAAGGACGGGCTGCTATATAAGTGGGAAAATAAGAAATGTCTCCCTTATGTCCGCCCTTTTACCTGAACCAAAGTCGTTCTAGAGACCCATACTACTGTGGGACATGGGGAGGTCAAGAAGACTCATGAGTGGCTGAAGACACGATGGTACTGGGACCAAATGTTAGAGACCATCCAAGAGGTCTTAGATGTTGAGAGAGCGTCTGTATCTCTCCAGTTCATAGCGAGGTGGTGCACGGTGCACAACCACAACACCAGGGAACTCATCATCAGGATTATGGAAAAAGGGGCACCGCAAAGGGCGCTAGAGCCTAAGTAACCCTGTGTAAGGGTGTATAACACGGTGTAGAGGAGTTATTAACAAATTAATAGCAACACTTGGGTAGGCCTAATGGGGGAGGCCATCTTTAAGCGTAGATCAGTGCTGGAGGTTTTGGTTGCCTCAGTTTGGAGGGAACCATTGGGGCTTAACAGAGCACTTGATTGAATACATATTAAAAAGTAGAACGTCCAACTTTGTTGAAGACCTCCTTGAGGAGATCTGCGCACAGGTTCTCACTATTAACCATAAATCAAAAACTGTAAATGAATGGGGATTTGTTAAAATGGAAGACGACCAACAAGAAAAAAATGTCTTAAAAAATATATAAGTTAATTTGGGGAATCATTGATCAATGGAAGTGGTACTATCCCAAGTGCACCAATAAGTGCTCGCTTTCATCAGGAAAAGTACTGTAACTAGTGAATGCCTGAACTTGGGTTTTTGATATAAGACAAGGCTGACCCAAGCTAGAAATTTCAAAAATCAAATGGTTTTCAAAACACCATTTTCCAATCAACTGAACCAATCCGTCATGATAAAGAAGGTAAGTCATCCACTTTAACGCCACCGCTGTAACCCAGAACTGTGCATTTTGGACTTCTCCTGGACCAACCTGGGCATATCTGTCCTGCACCCAGCGGTTATCCACGGTGTTCTTGAGGTCAGGAAAAAACCTAAAGTTTGACTTTTTTGGACTCCTGACGTCCAGACTTGTCAGGAAGTTGTTTCCCTAAATAAGGTTATGTGAAAATGACATTACCATCTCCTCCTTTTTAGGCTCCACCACCTATTCAGGGGCATCTACCAAGAAAATGTTTTTGTGGGATGGGGCCAACTTCATGGCAGCAATGGCTTGGGCGGACTTTGATCATGTTGCCACCATAAAACGCTGCTAATATGCTTTGATTAGATATTGGGCATGAGCGCCATCATGCACTGGGACCCAACTGTTCTCGCAGCATCAAATCCCTTCCAGGATATGAGATACTCAAGTATTCTTCTTACCCAACGGGAGGCTAAAATATCCTCCACTTCTCACTCTGGCTCCCCATCCATGAAAAAGCCTCAGGAATCTAGGTGGGGGTCCCTTAAACAATCTAGGCTTGTTTTATGGAAGACTGAAAAGATTAAAAATGAAGGGGGAGATCCAACTGGTATGAGGCGTGGACCACCTTTCTGACACCTCAGTAAGACCCAATCCTCTTTATGTCCAGTTTTTTGCATGGTTGATTTGTTAGATTTTAATGGTTGACTTGAAGTTAGCCCTTTGAGAAAACCATCAATGGTTATAGATAATCTCATTGATGGATCCTTTGATTTTTCCCAATTTATCTGCATACCTAAATTCATTCCAAAATCGCCTCAATCTCACTTAAATTGTCCCAATTATCATAGCTAATAATAATTATGATATAAATATTATATGGCCAATTATGGGTCCACTTGGGTGCAAGGTGGCCCCATGGCATTAACTAAATTGCACCTCCTAGATTAGTGCACTATCTTAATGCACTAGGGTGGAAGTCGGGTTCAATTAATGAAATCGATAATTAAGCACTTAAACATAGATGTCTGAATTATAGGCGTACTTAATGCTATTGAGAGGCCTGCTGACATCCCAAATTGGGGTGCATCATCTTTTATGATCATATATGTTTTATTCCCCATTTATTGTTAGACGTCAAGTTATGACAGCTCTAATTGAAAAGAATTTGATGTTGAGTTCAGAATCCAAAGTTGTCCCAATTATGAGAGTAAAATTGCCTTTGATTGGGCTGAAACAATTTTTATTTTTAATCAATTCATGGGCCAAATTGACTTAGGGATTTTTCATAATTATTGCCATGACCAGCAGAGGATTGGCATAATATGAATGAACTCATTTAATAATGAGTTCTGCTTGGAGATGCCTGAGAGGTATATAATACTGGCACCTGGCCAATTGATAAAACATCAATAAATCATCATTTGCCATTTTATTGATCATTAATAATTACTGTTGCTTAGTTTATTAATTATTATCCATCCTTCATCTGTTTGGTATTTGTATCTGTTGCTGTTACATCTATATTAGATAGTTGTGTGTGTTTATTCTTACTGAAGAGAAGTACATAGTTGCCTTCCAGAGAAGTAGTCCTGATTATAGAGGAATAATTTCCTAATTTTGTACGAAGACAGAAACTCTTGTATTTGTTGGTGCCAGTAGATTTGAGAACGGTGAGCATGCCAGAGTTACTTGGCTAATACCAAGGATTATTGGAGAATCTACTTCCCAATTATGAGCAGGTTTTTAATTTGAAAAGCGAGTTTATATCCTCAATTTCATTGTTAAGTTATTTTAGCTTGCACCATCAGCAGAAAACTTAACATGATTGATTGTGATGTTTTTAGCAACCAGCATCATGATATTAACTTTTTTGTGTGCTGGTCCAACTCATCTCTTACCATCAGCATTCTCTTTGTAAGCCTTCATGGCTGCATCTAAATTTGTGCTCACCCCCTGGCATACTTTCTTATCATTTTAGCAAAGTCCACCACTGCTTCCACTTTGGATCCACAACTAGGCTCCATGTTGAAGGCGGGATTGAAGCCATAGTTTTCAAAGAAGGGAGAACACCCAATTGATGCATGTTGGGTATTGTTATAACTGAATTGGGCCATGGGGAGATGAGAAACCCAATATGAATGATCTGCGGCGGTGTAACACTGTAATAACTGTTCTAGGAATTGGTTCACTTGTTCATTCTTCCCATCTGATTGAGTGATAGGCAGTTGAATATCAGGGGCGAATCTGAAGTGTCTTATACAACTCTTCCCTAAAGACATAGGTAAACTGGGGTCCACAATTGCTAATTTTTTCTTAGGGGACCCTATAAAAAGCAAACATGAGTGAAAAAGAGCCTAGCCATCTCAGCCGCAGTTACTGTAGTTCTGCAAGGAATAAAGTGGGAAAACTTCATAAAACGATCCATCACTACCATGATGACATCGTAGCCATCAGATACAGGATTTTCCACAATAAAATTCACTGAAAAAGAATTCCAAGGACCTTTAGCCCTTTGAACATGTACCAATAACCACACTTATAACTGAAGATTTGGTTTCATTTGTTTGCAGACCAGGGACACTTTACTTTACCTGCCCACCTGCGTGGCTAACCCCTTACAATTGTAAGTATGGCGAATTAGCTCTAGAGTCTTCGCCTCCCAGGATGACCAATAGTGCTTCCATCATGATTGTACCATATGATTTCCAGTCGAATTGGCCCAATGGGAATCCATAAGCACACCTGAAACCACACCATCTCATCCTTTACGTGATAATCCCTGGTAATATTCTCATGATTTAACGCGCTCCTAGCAAGTACCATAGTATATTTGGCTGATAAAGGCTGGGAAATAAATTACCTTTCTGAACATACCATACCCTCCGCATCTTCTAGAGGAGCAGGCACTGGTCTGTGGGCCAAGGGAGTGGGAAGTTGTGGCTCAATCTTTCCCAGCAGAATCATCAATTGGGTGTTATGCACCCCTATCTCCTTAGGATCAGGAGCTAGTGCAGTGTTTCAGCTCTAAGCATCCGCCAAACCATTCTCCTTGCCCTTGGTAAACTCATCTAAAAACACAAATTGGGCTAGAGTCTCATGCCAGAGGGCTTGTCGTGGGGTCAAGACATGAGGTGCGCAGTAGTACAACAAGGCATGGTGGTCTGTACATACACGGAAGGGTTGAGATGAGCCATGAAAGTGATGACGCCAATAGGTCAGCACCTCAACCACTGCTAATAATTCTTTGTCACAAACGGCGTAGTAAAACTCTGGTAAAGACATCTTACTGGAAAAATATTCCGCTGGATTTTTTATTCAATTTTCGCCTACTATAATAGGGTCGCCACTATGGAGAGTTGGAGGCATCAGAAGCCACAAAGAACTCTTTACTGGGTTCAACATGGCGAAGTATGGACGTGGACAGCAGAGTGCACTTTCCACTTGGAAGGCATCCTGAAAAGTTGTGGATCACTGGAGCACTTTTCCCAACTCTCATTATACAAGGGCGCCTCCACTTCAGAAAGATTCCATTTAAATTTCTTAAGAAACTTACATTTCCCCAAAAATCTTCTCAATTCCATAACTGAAATTGGAGTGGGCCACTCACAAATTGCCTTCTCCTTGTCTGGAGCTATCATGCGCCCTTGGGAAAACATGACGTTGCCCAGGAAGGTGACCTGGGACTTGAAGAATTCACATGTACTTATTTTCAGCGTAAGCTTGGCTGCCCTTAGACTCTCTACCACCTGCCAAAAGTGTAATGCATGGGAATCATTGTCAGGGGAAACACCAGAATATCATACATGTAGGCTACTTCGCATACCCCAGCAGGTCCCCCAAAGCATCAATATGGCATAGAAAGATAGTAGGAGAATTTTAAGCCCAAAGGGTATAACCCAAAATTGGATAAATTCATTTCTGATATGGAATGGGGTAGCCACACCTGACCATTCTTGATCTGGATCAGATTAGACGCGTTTAAACAATCTAGTTTTGAAAAGACTCTCGCCTTATCTGCATAGAGTCCAATCTGAGTCCAGTGGGAGGGATGCAAGTATGAAACTGTAAAGTTGTTGATATTCACATAAACTGAGCATGAGCGTAAGGTACCATTGGCCTTCTCCACAAAGAGAAGTGGGGAACATACTGGGGAGTTACACTGAATAACTGCGCCTTTGGCTAACTGTCCTTAACTCACACATCTAATGCCGCTTTCTCCTGTACAGTCAAAGGGTAAATTGGGAAAGATATACGCACCAGATCAACAGTGAGATTGAATTCGCAATCAAACTCTGAATGAGCTGGTAGTACATTGGCTGAAGCCACATCAAAAGAAGATTTCAACACCTCCAAACAGGAAGGTAAAGGTACCTCCAGAGAGGGCTTCAGTAACGGAGCGTAACTGAGTGTGTGGATATTGGGCCAGTGAGGTAGATCGTTATAAGAATTTTCTTCAGACAAAGGGACAACTAATTCATTACCATTCTTCAAAGTTAGAGACAAGGTATTGTCTTTCTAGTTGGTTCTGATGTCAAATTTTCGCCATCACTCTAAACCCAAAATGATGGGGTACAAGAGGGTTTTGATATCTTGGAAGAAGTCAACCAAGTGATACCTGCCAACTTGATAATCCACTGACCCCATAATTTTCAGCGTGGAAATACCTTGGGAAGCCCCTCCCCTAACCATACCACCTGGCAAGTAATTCAGCTCAAGATAGCCAGCTAGATCTTGACCAATAAAATTCTCAGAGGCTTCTGTATCCACCAAAATAGCCATGCTGATTTTCCCTAAATGAGATTAAATGGTAGCAGTCAAGAAAAAGTATTTAAGATGATATCTATTTATAGCAGATAACTCCAAAGCTTCACCATAAAAATCTTCTTCAGGCATTAGTATGCATCCAGAGTACGTGTCTGTATTATAGAATGGAGAGGGATAATTGGCCACTCTTACTACTGAGGTCACATATCACATTATACTTTCAGCAACTGTATAAAAATTCTTATATTGAAGAATTAACTCCAACCCCACTTTTAGTGTTCTGAGGATCATGGTTGTGGTCAAGAGTGGGTTCTTAAGGTGATTTGGTGCATGTAATGGGTTCCATATCTGAGCCATAAGAGAATATATAGGGCTCAGTTCTATATAAGGAAATGTCATTATAAAATTCCTTTAAAGCCGCTAACAACCCCATATCCATTTTGGCAATGGGTTGTACATCATTATCCAAGGCCATCATCACTAGGCCCATCATTGATGATCCTGCCTGCTGCACCAAACTTTGTGCCAAGGAAAAAAACTTTACTTGTACCTTTTATATGATATTTTGTGGAAGGTCATGGATTTATGACTCTCAGATTTTGAAGCATCCATATCGACAAATTATAAGCAAGAAGGGTATGTACTTCCATGTCAGAGTCAGCAAGGATAATTATGAGATGCTCCAACTATTTACAAAATGAGAAAACAGAAGTGAGCCCCACCATTGCCATGACTAACAGCTGGCACACCCAATTTGCACTTCGCAAAAGTCCCACACAAAAAATATTTGTGCACTTAAAATAAAGGGCTTGGTCATCTAATGTTAAGAGAGTGTCTGTATCTCTCCAGTTCAAAGCGAGGTGGTGCGCAGTGCACAACCACAAACCAGGGAACTCATCATTAGGATTATAGAAAAAGGGGCACATCAAAGGGCGCTAGAGCCAAAGTAACCCTGTGTGAGAATGTATAAAGCGGTGTAGAGGAGTTGTAAACAAATTATTAGCAACACTTGGGTTGGCCCAATGGGGGAGCTCATATTTAAGCGTAGATCAGTGCTGGAGGTTTTGGGTGCCTCACTTGGAGGGAACCAAGTAGGGTCAACAGAGCACTTGATTGGGTAGATATATTAAAAAATAGAACTCCATACTTTTTTGAATGCCTTCTCAAGGAGGTCCGCGCACAGGTTCTCACTATTAATCATAAGTTCAAAAACTGTATTCAAATGGGGATTTATTAAAGGAAAGGCGATCAACAAGAAAGGTTGGTTTTGAGCAAACATATTTAAGCTAATTTAGGGGAATCATTAATTAGTGAAAGTGGTACTAATCCCAGTCAACCAATAAGTGCACGCTTCCATCAGCATGGTACTGTAAATTGAGATGGGTTGAATTTTGGGTTATTAATTGAATATAAGGCTGACCTGAGCTGGAAATTTTGAAAATAAATAGGTTTTAAAAATTTATTCTCCAATCAACTAAACTGAACTGTCACTATTAAGAAGGTAAGATGTCCGTTTAGTTCCACCGCCATTCTCCAGAACTGGGCGTTTTACACTTCACCTGTACCAACCTGAGCATATCTGGCCTGCACCCAGCGTTGGTCCACAGTGTGCTAAAGATCAGGAAGGTCTGAAGTTTGACCTTTTTGGACTCCTGACTTCCAGCCTTGTCTAGGCAATTGGTTCCCTTAATAAAGTCATGTGAACATGACATTGAAGGCATGTAAGACTTGTGTAAAAATTTAATTGTAAGTTGATATTGGCAATAACTTTAATTTTTTTACTGCACAGGTTCTGTTACCTCGTGCACTTTGTCATGTTATATAGTATAATAGATTATAGCTTAATAATAGTATGACGAATATTATCTGTAGTTGAGATGAACTCTTATTTCAGCTCAACGCTCGTCCAGTATTCCCAATTAAATACATGTGATGTCATAATTGTAGGGATTCAATTTCTTGTTCTGTTCAACCCGATCTTCACTGAGACTCCCTGGTGCAGTCTCTTCAGTCCAAAACACAGTTGGCAGAAATCCCCAATTGTGTCTCCTTCTTCTCTAGATCCCCACTCAGATCTTTACTCTTTTCTCTAAGAGTCTTCCAATTATCGCACACAGCAATAATATCCTTGAGAATCATAGCACAATGAAAGCTGATGATAGTTAACTCTTTAAACTATATACCAGATGAATAACTTAGAACTATATAACTCTATTCTCATAATTACTCCTCTTTTTTATCATGGTGAATCCTTGAGAATTTATAGTGGGGATTTGGTTATCTAACCCTCAGTTGACACCTTTTTGATGAAATGGCAGCCATTGCCATTGAATCACCCTTCTCCATCCTGGCTAGGATTCTGTCATTGGATATCCTTAAGACCTAAAATGGAAAGAGTCAGAAAACGTGTCCCTAACATTTTCCTCTCAATCCAAGCGAACCAACTATAATTGGCTAGCGACCTGCTTAGGTAATGGGAATTATTAACCATTATGGCAGGTCACTATTTAACCAATCAATTCACCAGTTGCAGGCGGCATCACTCGCCTCACAACTTGCTATTCATTCCCAATCAGTTGGTTATGAGACCTGACCGATCCCAATCTGTACACCTGATAGTTAATTACTACAAGTTGCCTCTAATTTGTCAGCAACTCCGCCCAAGGAGATCTTAAGTATTTATCAGGATTGATCCCTGATGGATATGACCAGGTGAATATCCCAAAATCCCCCAAACGTAGTTACTCCAAAACTCAGGCCAACCGTTTTCCAATTCACTTCACCTTAGGGAATTTTCCCCTAGCGATTCCTGGTAATCTAGCAGGCTGGGATATGGGCAAAAATCCCAACAAATTGCAATCTATGACTGAGCCAATCCTTAATTTTAACACTCAGTCATCACCACAGTGGGACCCTTCACCATCATTAGCATCAATATGATAAGCCCTCTCCCCACTGGATTACATGGCCATAATACATCCTCATAGCTGTGGACCACCTGACCAAATGGGTCGGAGCAATTTCTTTTTTTAGTACTAGATGGTCTCAACCTGAGGGGGGATTCATCGATGTTGGGTCGAAGCAATTTCAACCCATTTGTAACTGCAAAAGCCATGGCACTTTACCTTATTCAATCCGTTTTCACCCAGCATGGATGCCCACAACTCATACTTTTGGACAATAAATACATTTCAATTTGTAGACAGTCTAAGAATTACCATGCAATATTGGCACTAACCAAATTTTCGCCGCCCCTTACAAACCATCAACCAATGGGGTGGTGGAACACGCTAATGGTACTTTGTCTCTAATTTATGGAAGATGGCATCTCTGACCCTGCTTGCAGAACTCATTATCTACCCAGCACATTGCTTAACTACCAAATAAGCTATTACACATTATTAAAATGTCCATTTTGAAGCTCTGTATGGATGTAATTCCCGGCTCCTAACTAGCATACAGCCTTTGCTAAAAATGTTCTCCTGAGAACTCAAATTTAACTTTGAGGGACATAGCTGATGATATTGTCTGGCTTAAAGCCATAGCCATGTAAGGCATTGTCACTACCACTGGAAGGGAGACATCCCAAATTAATGTTGACAACCCTCCTTAACTGTATTTCAATTAGTTGAACTAGTTCTCTTTTATCACCATTGACCCAGAGGTTGACAGAAGTAGCTCAAATTACTTTGTTCTTCCTTATAATGTCATTAATTGGGTGAACTCTAAGTAACCATTGCTCAAGTTAGTTAGGGGAAAGTAGTAAATTGGTTTATTAGCAGCTCCTCTGGCCCTATACCCCCCTCTGACAGGATCTTGAGGGGGGGTTGTTGGGTTGTAAGATGACAAGCAAGCTGAAATCCCTGGTCCCATATTGAGCCTTTACCAATCAACTCTCAAACCCACGTGAACGGAACTTATCCTGAAGGCATTGAAGCCAGATTTAATCAGGAAGCATTAAAAACATGTAAATTGATGGAAACATTTTCAGGAATCCCGTCCCTACTTACTGAAACCTGAGATGAGCTGCCCTCCTGCTGCGAACATGAGGACTACGCAAAACAATGAGGGCGCCATCCAGGTAGTTGATCTGGAAGGCATTAAAATATCCTGATCTCTCGGGGCTACAGAGGCCCCAAGAAGCCATGTACCCTGCCATATAAATATTGACGCAGTCTAACATAATAAAATACGTCTATATTCCCTACATCTTTTTTCGTTTTTTTCCCACTCCACTACTTCTCATCTTTGAGCCATTTCTGGACTTGGCAACAGTCAAGAGAACTGTTACACTGAGAACCAGTTTAGACGAGACTACATTTACTGAGAGGGCTAATATCTAATGTCCTTAACTATACCCTGATTTACTCAAAGTTGTATCAGAGTGATTACACTTCAAAGTTGATAAGGTAGCGCCAACATGGAGGGCATGACGTTTAGAAAGTTCATCTTTATATAATTCTGCAGTTATTTGGTCATATTACTTCATACCCAAATAGTTATCAAGATGATAAATTTGAATTGTCTTGTCTTTTTCTTTTCTAACAACTCTCTTAGTACAAGAATGTCTTCAGTATGGAAATAACTGTGGTAATGATTGCATTGTATAGCCTGGGTATTTTCATATACATATACCTTTGGACGATTAGGTTTTAAGGGTTCATAGACTCAGGTTCTCTCATATAATTGAGGAGGTAACTCTAACAATGCTTATGTTATCTCTAAAATACTCAATAGTTAATTTCACACTAATGAGGCATAAATGCAATTGAGTTTTTGAGAAGAAAGATGGCTTAAAAGCGGTAATGACATTGTCAAAATAAAACCTGAAACAAGTCATTAAAATTTGTGCTTCCTGATAAAAACTCTGGGCGAATTCTTTGATTGTCTCATTCTTAAACGACTGTATTCCCATAGAAGACTGTTTTTTCATGATACAGTTTACTTAATCCCAGTTTCATTAGTGATACTTCTTTGACCTGAGACATAGTGGTACAAGCCATCAATAGGGGTACCATTATGTCTGGGCTAGACGAGAAAAACTGTTATTAAACTATTCAATTTTTTAATATCAGATGCTTTGCTAAGAGCCTTTTCATATAAATAAAAAAGAAGTGATACTCCCTTCTCAGGAGAATACTAATTCTTAAACACCGGTTTAAACTCATTGGTGCATTAGCTGATAGGACATGTACACCTGGATGCTCCATTTGAGTAGCTTTTAAAATTTAGTCAGAAAGATATTGCTGTTGCAAATCTGTAATCTGGGTACAATTTTTTGCTAAAACGATTATTTAGTTCATTTTGGCCTACTTTAGCAACCAGCTTTTTGGTTGAAGTAAGGATTTGCTCCTGTTGCGCCCAGCATTGGAGTTCCAAGGAAATAAGCTTCGCTTTCAAATACTAAGATTGGTTAAAAACGTCTAAATCAAGGTTTTGATATCCTTGGCCCATTTCATGGATTGTCAATACATTGGATAAAGAATGTAGTGACAAAAGGGTGTCAATAGGCATTCCATATGGGGTCAGATTGCACTCTTTGGCTGCCTTATCAAATTAACTTATAACAATATAATCGTCTTGGTGAGCAATTTATGGTATTCTCAGAAGGATAGTTAGATCCAAGGCGCTAGGGAATTGTAACAGCCCTTATGGCCCTTGAGACCATACAAGACCAGGGTCCAGGAGGTATGGATGGTCCTTAAGGGCCAGGAGGCCCACACGGTCCTGTAGGTCCTGCAGGACCAGGAGGTTCGGTTGCTCCTCTAGGTCCAACAGGTCCATTGGGCCAATAGGTCCAGGGAAACCCGCTTGCCCTGAAGAACCTTAAATTTTAGGTAAACCCATAATACCATGGGTTTCTTCCACTTTAATCATTCTGATTACAAACTTGAAGTATAATTGGCCCAGTCTGAGGAGATGATTCTTAAATTGATTCCTCTGATTCCTGATTTTGATTGGTTAAGCGGGTAAAATTGTCTCTCCAATCACCATGAGTGACTTAAAATCTCTCCATTAACTGTAAGTTAATGAAACTGAATAAATTTAAAATTTCAGTTAAGCGATTTTCTGTTGTACTTCAATATTAAGGTTTTGGTTGTCATTAATTGCATCACTATTACCTTTGTTGAGCTCAGAAGCAAAATTGTTAAATTTAAAAACATAGTCTTTCAGGGTTGAAGACCTTAAATTAGGTTAATTATCCCTTGATGATGTATCCTCAATACTTGTAAGAGGTGTATAAGGTGGGATACACAAACTGTCGCAATATTGCTTGGTACTAACCCAGAAAACTGGGAGGTTTGATATTTGTTCCTCATAGTGGAGGGCACAGCACTGACCCTGTTTAGCTAGAACAGATTCCAGGAAAAACACGCACCATCAAGTGGTTGATGAATGGTTTCCCTCAAAGTTTTGGGTTGCATCTAAAAATATGATATAAAAACATAAATTGGGAACAGTTAGCTCCAGATTAGCTTGAAATTCTAACATGGACAGAATTCTTGGAATCTCAGCCTAGTAGTCCAAATCTTTATAGTATACTACTCGCCTCATTGTCTTGAAAATCTTCAGGTGAATAATGAGACTCCATCTTTGTAATAGACGTTTTCACAATATTCCACCTCATAGGCCTCTATGGTGAGCACAACTTTTGGAGTCTTATATTACACCCTACAAGTGTCAGTTTATTTTTAAATGTTACCTAGTTGGAATCGCAAATAAATGAGAGAGTTTGTAATATGTATATTAGATTAAAGCTCACAAAATAGACTAAACTTTATTATTGAAAGTTTTAATATGTATAGGTTTTGTAGTAAAACTTTTCTAATCCGATCGTTTCAATTAATGATTGATCAATCTTCTCTGATTTTTTGATTGTGATAAACTTAATAGCACATATTTGAAATGATGAGATTCTCATCGCCAATTCCTCCATCAGTAACCAATGTTGGAAAATTAGGAGTAGTGGAATTGGCGAGTTTTGACTTAGTTAGAATCTCAAAACATAGAATGAGGATTGTAACCAATTAATACCCCTTTAGGCTTTCTAATTACTGCAAAGGCGTCTTACAAACTTGGTTTAAGTGGGGAATATAATATTGGCGGTAGACAAGCCCGCTGTCCATAAATCAGTTTAAATGTGATTTACCCATGGGCAAATGATAACTTAAGTTATAGGAAAATATCGCTGGTAAAAAATAAGTGATCTAATGTAAGGCTTACCAGCTATCAGTTTTTTTCAAGGTAGTAGCTAAAGCGCCATTTTTCCCCTTTGACCATTCCATTAGTTTCTGGATGGTGAGGCGCTGTCAATACTCCTCACATTCATATAAACTTTTTAGCCAAGGTATGATGTGCGTGGTGATGTTGCATCTTATATCTGTTGAAATAACTTATTGCAGCCATACCAATATTTCTAATTTATCCATTAGAAAATGGCAGTATTGCTGGAGCTACTTTGGCTTACACCCATCTAGACTAAATGATTCAAAATGGCTGTAGACACAATACTATTTTCTTTTGCATAACTCATGGTTGAGGGTCCTATTACATCATTGGATATAGTGTGTCAAGTAAATCAGGCTTCATTAGTCAGAAGTGGTTAATTTTATATAGCTTCTGTGCTTGGCACAACTAACAATAAGAAATAGTTTATATATCGTCAAAATCGAGGGTTTTTACTAGTATTTATGAAAAATATGCTTATATGTCTTCCGCAGCCCTCCATGACCTGTAGAGCTATGAGCTGCGTTGATGATTGAAGTTAGATACAAAGGCTTGGAAAAAATTAGGTATTTTGAGATAATTTGAGCTGTTGTCACTTTGTAAACTGGTGTTCTCCATCACCTTACACAATACTTACTTAATCTCTCAGAGTTGGCCCAGTTTTGTTTCCAGAAACCATTCTTTTATATAAGTCATTAGCGTTGGGATACCACCCTTTTAATTACTGGCGCAAAACATATCTAAAGGCGGTTCGTCAGAGCTTATTTCATCAGGATGTTTGTTAGCATAACACTTGATATACAAGACTTGATCTACTGAGTAAAGGTTCAGTGGTCTCAAGAGAACTTTCAAATAAAGTAAAAAATATACTTAAAGCAAGAAAAAGCTTATTATTAGTAACGAATCAAGTGTAAGATCAATAAAGAAGATTTTAGTTAATGAGGAATAGGCGCATACCACTTGTGAAGTAGAAGGAAATTAAGAAATGTGGAGGTGAAGGCACAGTCCAGGTTTAGGGTTGAAGTAGATCAAGATTCATTATTGAATGCTGAAAAAAGAGCAATAATGGTAGCATATAAAGGATTTCCATTATTTGACACTAGGAAGCCAACAGATAGCAAAATAGAGTAGATGTCATGAATTGTCAATGGTGTGAATATAATAGTCAAGCATTAAGTAAGACCTCAGGCTAAAATAAAGATGTAAGTAAGTTGGTTTGCGCATTTCACCCTATCTCATCAGCAAATGGAGCACAAATCAAAGCAATCTATCAGATTCTTTTTTCAGAGAGCTCAGCGTTAATGTGGGAATCTTCTTAGTACTAAAAATACCATATTGTTAGTGATTTTGGGCCTTAGGCCCAATAAAACATCTTTAGTAGATAGTAATGTTGCGGCATTAGGCCCAATAAATTATTGATTAATACTTAAAGGATGATGTTTTGAGCCTAAGACCTGAGGAGATCAATCAATAATTTAATGATAATGTTTTGGGCCATAGATCTTTGAAGCATCATGCTATAATTGTGTTGATAATATATCAACCTAAGTTAGGGAAAACAATAAAAAAAGTAGGAACCATAAGTTAGGGATTCACCAAACCTAATGCAAATCCTGAAAGAGCCCCAACTAAGCCTTGACTGGGGGGTGACAATGAACTTGTCAGGATCAGCTAGCCTCAATAGGATCTAAGCTTGCAAAGTTGGTTAAAGTGAACAAAACAAGAAATTATGGTTAGATGTTGGCCTGATGAGCATGCAGTTGGTTTCAATTTGCAACTTGTATAGACAGTTGGTAGTTTAAAATTGTTGATGGTTTCATAGTCATCAGGAGTAATAGTTTCATTAATAATTATTAGAGAATGGTGTAGTAGGCTAGGCGCAAGAAGTTGGTGCTAATACTTGACATTAAAGTTTGGGGTCTCAAGGATAGATTTGACACTTTGCACTCAGTTAACATGATTGGTATTGTTAGTGGTCAAAAAGGTGCTCTTAGCACGTCACATGAATTTGGTGCCTTCTGGATGAGTTAAGAGATGTGGAGCTTGAAATCCATCACTAGTGCCCCAACCACACTACTTCAAAGATGTCTTTGGCAAGCAAATCAGCAAGCAAGTCTATGCAAAAAGAGAATGTGGATAATGGACAGGCGTCAACATAAGCAAAGGTGTTTGGATAAGCATGGGTCCCACTGAAATGGTCATCTTTGGAGGTCCCACCTAGAGAAGCACGCACATTTCCTTGGCCTTTCTGATGGTAACCTCGAACAGGGCTTTTTCCTGAGGGGTATGGTCAATAAGACGTTTTATCTCAAAAACCAGGCGAAGAAACTTAGTTTCACGCTCATTGAGGATAGGAAAGTGGTTAACGAGATGCAGCAAGATCTCTTTCAAGTTGGCCACAAGAATATTGAAGAGGGCGGTGCAGAAGGCAACTGGCATGCCAACTTGGACCTCCTCAGGCATGATGGCATGGAAATCTTGATTATAGCCTCACTTTAGCTCAAAATAGTAGGTGAGGGGTCAAATCTTTCCTTAATTGCCGGATGAAAGTTTGGTACAAAAATAAGTAAAAATGAACTTAAAATGGAAGGCGTCAGTTGGGCATCTCTAAGGTAATAGTCAAAGAAGAGAAGTGAAGGAAGTTTGGTTGCCTGGGTGATTAAAGCATCAGACCTAAAAATTTGGAAAATATTCTCACTTGAATTTAGAATAATTGTCAGGTGGTAATTTAATTCAAAACCGTCCTGATTTATTTGAAGCAAGTTGATGAATTTCAACTCTTTGGTAATAGCAGGGAAATACAAAAATACTAGTTTAAAAATTAAAGGAATATTTACTAATACATTGTGAAATTGCAATATTAGGGCTTAATGGTTATACTTTCAGTGTCAAAGAAGAGAGGAGCATTATCTCAGAAAAACAGAGAGGGCGCCAAGATATTCAGCTTTGCTGTTCCAACTTTGTTGTTAAAGTAGTGAGGAGCTTTAGCGCAGGGAAAGGGATTAGGTGCTGGGGAATTTGGTTTGCTACTCTAATTTTATCATCAGAGCAGTGAGGAGCTTTGGTATGTTGGAACTGATAGGGCGCTGAGGCATTTGGATTTATTGGCCTGATCTACCATTAGGAGGCTTCAGCTTAGCTGGCCTGAGCAAATTATTTAAATCTCAAGTGAACTTGGCTGATGAAAATAAAATGGGCACGAAGAATTACGTTTCAGCTTGTCTAATGTTGTTGTCAGAACAACAATAAGTCTCAACGCAGAGAATAAAAAGGGCTTTGAGGCATCGGATTGTTTATTGCATTTTCATCATTGCAACAGCGAGGTGCTTTAACACAGGTTTGCTGAAAAGATACGGGGGCAGTTGATTTGGCTATTCCATCATAAGAATGCAGGGAGCCTCATTCAGGGAATGAGAGAGATGCAGAGACATCTTATTCTTCTTCTCCAATTCCATCTCTAGAACAGCAAGTGGCCTTGGCGCCAGGAAACGAGACAGTTTTGAAAAATTTAGAGTTCAGATATAGGTATTTTCAGGTGTAATAGACCCAAGTGTGACCAGCTTATACCAGATTTCATCTGTATGATTAATAATTTTGGCAGCGCGTCTACTAGATCTGTAATAATGTTTTAATAAAATTATTGTGAATCTCATTTGTGGCGTCAACAAGTTCTTCAAGTGCTAATTTATTGCTCACATTCATAATGCCTTTTTATCTGCTATTTTTCTGCAGAATCATATGCTTTATTAGCAATTACTAGAAGTTACTTTTTACTAAAGCGTATATTGCACATCCATTTTACCTTGCAGCTCATATTTCCTATTAATTTAATAAGTGTTTCAGCAATTCCATAACATTAGTTTTCCCATGATTATTTCACAATCCATATATGCTTGGGATTTTTTATAATGCCACTAAAACCGCATTCATATATTAAAGCAATTTTCAAAGAAAAAGTTTTAAATTAGTAGAGACATCTTATTGGTCTAAATCAATATCATCAATCAACTTAGTTCTATTAAAATTTTCTGTGCGTCTCATAAATGACCTGACAAAAAGCACCATTTTGTTGGCCATTAGTCTTTTCATTAGTTTCATGAACCATATCTGAAGGAAGTCAAATTAAGCTTGCATCATCATGATGATGTTGCTTAAATCTGCTATAACAAGACTTAATAAGGTGTGTTAATATTCAGAAATCACAAGATATTTTTAGTAAAGTTAAATAAAATTTTGGGTAAAGTATATAATCTAAAAATATATTGTTTTTTTAAAATAAAGACAGCAAGGATAGGGAATAAAAGAAATGAGGAGGATATTACAGATGATGAGAGATAACGCATATCATGTGTGAGGGTGGAAAGAGGTTCAGGAATGTTGGAGGTGATTGCACAGTCCAAGTTCAGGCATGGAAATTTCAGAATATATCACTGAAGTCTGTACTGAGAGCAATATTGGTAACACAGCTAAGCGGCTTCCATTATCTGCAATTATGAAACCAAAGATAGTAAGGTAAAATAGGTTTTTTGTGGTTGCCAATGGTTTGATTAAATGATTATAAAATTAAATACATCCTCAGGCTTAGTATCAATATGACATTAAGTTGATTTGTTCATTCTTTTTTATCTCATCAGTTAGTGGAGCAAAATTGAGTGGTTTACCCAAATATATTTGGCAGAAGCTTGGCGTTGATGTAGGAAAACGCTCAGTGTATAGAAAAATAACTTAATAAATTTGGACCTTAGGCTCAATATGCAGCGATTGACAAATATTAATAATGTTTTTGGGCATTGGGACTTATAAAGCATCGCTTGATAATTAAGTGATGTTTTGGGTCTTAGGCTAAGGAAGCGTTGAATAATAATTATTAATAAATCTTTTGTTCCATAGGCCTGAAAAAGCATCAATTAATAATTAGGTTTATGATAATTGTAAACTGAAGTTAAGGGAAACAGTAAACAATTTAGGAATCATACGTTGAGGCTTCACTTAACCTAAGGCAAATACTGACAATTTTTTTCACTTTTGGAAAACTACAGCATCTATCAACTGGGATAAACCATCTGAATTGACATACAGTATCAGCGTTTTGTATAATCATAATATTGTATTTTTTGAATTTAAGGCACAATGGGTTAATCTTACTTCATACTCTTTTAGTTTATGCAGCAAATCTCAAATAATGATGGTATTTCACCACCTTAAAATGTATTCCATAGTTGAATAATATATGCTGCTTATTGGCATATACTACCCTAAGGCATTCTTGCTCTGTCCTATTAAAGTTTTGCTCCTGTTTGCTCTGAGTTTAGATCACATATGCTACAGGGTGTTCGCAGCCAATTTCACAAATCTGAATTAATTAGAACCAATTGCATGTAAGGATAAATTTTTATGTATTTTATGCCCAATTAAATTTGTATATCGCTATATAGTATTACCATTGAATTCATTTTAACTACATTGAGGGAGTTCTAAGTTAATCTTTCCATTTAAAGCCTTTCTTGGGATCCGTCAATAGTCTATAGTGACTCAACAAATAGAATTAAAGCTTCCACTGAAATGGCTTTAATAGCTGACATTCACCAAAAAGATACTTACACATCTTGAACATCTTTTGGTTGTGACATAAATCAAATGCCTCAACTAGAGGTTTTTGAGTGCGTAGTCCATCTGCATCTTCAAATAACCTAAGCATTCACTTGGAAAATTAAATTTCTAAATTTATTTGATTTACATGGACCAGAGGACGGCATACCAATTTAAAGCAATAAAGCCCAAAATAAACGGCCAACAAAACAAAATAAAAACCTCCAACCAGGCAGGGAGCGGAGTACCGCTAACCCACAATTGCAGAGGAGAGGGAGGTTTGGGCAGCTCTTCTTCAGGCGTATCTTTTATGAAAGATGCATATTTGTTGTAGAAGCAACAAAAGCTGAGAGCAAGGACGTTAGAACACCAGCGTGGTGGGGTTGGAGGACTTTGAAATGACAGTTACTTCCCTCAAGATCATCTTGGAAGACAACTCATTTAACTCTGCAACATGATGTTCAGATAGAAAAAAAGTATCTGGGAGTTGGGCCAATCTGGATATATTTTTGTCATGTAACTTTAGAGGTTGGGTTAAATGCTGCTAGTTTTGCAACATGCATGACAGCTCCATCAGCATCATTGGCCAATCTGGTGATTTACTCCTGTGCTATTTTGGGGAAATCAGGAAGGAAGTTGATTGTGCTCAGTCCTTTATGGAATTGATCCATTGATTGATACTGCTTTGCGGAGGTAGTGGCAATGGGGCAATGCAACAACTGCTAAGGCAAGCTGTCAACTATAAAATTAAGGACTAACAATACTTGAGGTTTAATTTTTAATTTGCTGATAGTAATCACATGAAAACTTCTTTAAGTGTTTAATATGATCTGTAGATAAGCAACTAAAAATATTAATATTGTATAGGTAGAAGAGAACACAAAACCTTTATGAACCTTACACGACATCCACTGCCTGTTAATATGTAGTTGACACATTAAAGACATTGAGGCTTTTTTAGTTAGTTGATATAGTCCTTGTATGGTCTTAATTGTACTTATTTCTTGATCCTCAATGGAAGATCAATTTGTCATTATCCAAAAGAAGATACATTGCTGAAAAGAATTTGAGTTTCTTCTAGTTAATAATGAGCATCATTTAATTGTAATAGTGGGTATGAGTCCTTTTTCATTAATTTGTTAAGCTGTCAGTATTTAAAACTTTGTTGGATCCATCTTTCTAAGTTACAATTAAGAATGGACTTTATCAAGGGCTTTAATAGGGATCCAATAAAATCATGACTGAGTAGTTTGCCAACTTCGTCAGCAATCATGGACTCAGTTTCAACACACGCTTTAATTGGCAACAAATGAATTGGCATTTGATCCTTGACTTAGCCTTTGTATACTATACATTTGGCACATCAAACATCTACTCATCTTTTACAAACACCTCAAATAATTTGTTAAAAAGTTTAAGAACCTTAGCTTCTGTTTTTCTTAGATCCTAAAACGTTTTTCACAATCAAATACAGAAAACTGACCTGGATTTATATCATTTGTTAACCTTATTTCATTTAGATGGCAATATCGTGAATGGATTAATGTTCATTGGTAGGATTAAGTGAGCATAAGCTAGAAACTGGTTTTTCTATATTTTTGGGGTACTCGTTATTTTAGTAATTGATACCTGATTTTCACAATGACTAGAGATTTAATTCCTAAGCGCAACATATGGTTCAGCTCTAGATTTCCGCCATGGTGCATAGACTTTGGCAACCAGATATCCAGAAATCCTAATTGTAAGGTTTGTTTTCACTATAAACTGCTTTTAAAATAAAAAATCATTGGCCTTCACACCCTTGAGGGAGTTCCCTGGCACTCTTTGTTTTAATCAAGAAGACTCTTGGAATGTAAACCAATCTGTCAATACTTCATTTGGATGATTTTAACCTCATATACTTGACTGATACAATTAGTTAACTTACTTTGAGGGGATAACCTTTCCAGTAATAAAGAAACAGTTAAGTTTGCCCTAGAATTCCAAGGTTATTTTATTTTTAAACAGAAAACCCCATTTATTCTAATAAATTAAGTTCCAATTAATATATCATTATTATGATTCAGTAGAACTCTTGCCAGTGTTGTGACAATGTTTGATTCAAACCATAAAGTCAAAGCGCTCTATGCTCCCCTATAAGTAGTAGTTTGTAGGACTTCAGGTTTTAAAGCCTTAGTATGATCCAGATCAGGTAAAAGGCTCTATTTTTCACTAACTTTTGGAGACAAAACTAACTGGAGATCCACTTCAATGATATCCCAAACCTTTACTCAGTTTATGAACATCAGTAAATACCCATATCTAATACTGAGGCTAATTTTTAGCTCTAAATTTGCACATCATTAGTCAAATCAAGTGAATGGAAAAGCTTTTCAGCTATATAGGAATTTCTCCTTAATGGTGGTCATCAGAATTGTAATGAAGACATTGTTTAGTGCACAATTCTCTGGCTTCATGTGCACTTACTTCTATTTGGAGCTCTTTCACATATGGCTGCGTCACCTATTTAACTATTTCTGTTTAGTTGCCTTTTTTAAACAGGTAACCACATAGGCTTCAATAATCACTTCTTGAAATATAGTAAGTTTGGGCTCATTTTTCATAAAAGGGTGTGTTACGATTACACAGTTCTGTTCTTCTGCTATCTCAGTTGAAAATTAAGCATAGAAAAATAGAGTGAACATATTATATTTCACCAGATGTTTTAACACATATAACACTTTGTTAACAAGATGTAAGACACATTGATATTGTCCGTTTCAGTTTTAAATAAAAAACATTGCATTATACGCTAAACTTAGAAGATTGGTGAGTCAATTTTTTACGCTGGACGTTTTAAATTTTATACAAATAAATGATTGACATGGTGTTGGCTAAAACTCTGTTATTATTGGCACATTTTCCGCTCAGTTGCATTGGCTGTATTGCCATTTTGATAGCTTTTGTTTGTGATATCAAATTTTGTCCTGAAGATTTGTAATAATTTTATTAACTGTGTTGGTTTTATATTTGAATTTAAGGCTGAAACTATAGCCCAATGCAGATTACTATTGTAGGGTTCCTCATCAAGGCAATTAGGATAGACAGGACGCTACGTCCCTTTAGATCAAAAAGGATTGTTCCTGAGCATTACCACTGGATAAAACAGCGGAATTGGCATATTGGACTAGTGATGGGTGGCTGCTGGCCCCAGACTAAATTTACCCCTATCCTGGAATGATGGGCATTCTGGCCCCCATTATTATATTCAATTCTCACATGGCCTATTTTGTTAAATTTTAGAATGCATGTCAAAAATTTTGCAAGGTAAAAGGTGGATTAAAATAGATCCTAAAAGGGGTGAAACAGCATACTTTATCAAGGGAAAACCATCCTCAGGCATACAAACCAATTATCCTGCAGCCACTAAAATTAAAAATTCACCACAAAGTGAAAAAAACTCTTATTATCAGAGAAAAAATGTCAGTGCCCTTGAAAATTGGTTAAAGGCATTAGGTCAAGCCGCTGAAAGAGCCATCTACTGTTTCTAAGGATGCCTGAGAACATTTTACTGAGTAATGACCTTGTGCAAAGTCTTCAGCATCCTCATGACGATTCATTAATCCAGCTGTCATCAAAGTTCTTAGGGCTCCTGTAGCGTGAGCTCTATACACGCTAATTCAAAGGGTATAGTTAGATGGTCAAGCTTATCTCTATTGTATTGAATGACTAAGCAGTAAAGACCTAATTTTTTTAGTGTAAATTAGACTGTTCTTATAATATTCAGAATTGTACTAAAAAATTAAAATGAAAGAAGTTTTTTATTAATAAAAAGTTGATACTATTTGAAGTACCAGAGGAGAATAAAAATGGTGATGAGAGATAGGCGCATACCACGTGGGAGGATGAGAGCAGATTCAGGAATGTAGGAGGTGAAGGCACAGTTTTTGTTCAAAGTTGGAGTATATCAGGATTAGACGTTAAAGTTAGATTGATATCAATATTAGAATATAGTTAGGTGGTTCCTCTTATCTGCCATATGGAAGCCAATAGAGAGTGGGAATTAATGGATGGCTTAAGGTGGTGAATGAGGTGACTAGAGGATTTAAACACTAAACAAAAGCTTGGCTTAATATCAAGATAACATTACGTTGTCTTGGGAATCCTTCACTATCTCATTGGCCAGTGGAGCACTAACTGGAAGTTTTATCCAGAAATTGTGGTCGAAACTTGGCGAAATTATAGAAATTTGCTCAGTGCTTTAAGATTATATGATTATTGGTAATTTTAGGCTATAATCACAATAATATAACTTAATAAACTAAATAAATTTCTGGACCTTAATCCCATTATCTATTAAGTGTTAAGTATAAACCAATGTTGACAGCATTAAAATTAAATTTACATTAGATTAAAGTAATCATGGGGAGGATACCCCAGTGAGAGAATAGGGACTTCTACCACTGCCTCCCCAAGTTTGATTTCAGTACATGAATTTTGGGTAGGGTATGACTATGACTTTGTTGGAGTTTCACACCAATGCCCTGAACCAAGATAGCAAATAGCAAAGGCAGTCCATGGAGTTCCTGGCCTATCAAATGCTGCACATGGAGTTTTCTTGACTTTATCCTCCTTTCCCATTCATTCGATTTTCCTCTCAATTGGTGCAGTATCATCCCCAGGTCGTCCCACCTCATATAAAATTGAAATTGAATTATAGTAATCATTGAATCTTAACCCAAAATTTCGAGGCTTCATTAGAGTAATTATCAACAGCACCCACTTCCTTCCCTTTCCAGTATAAAACTGGCAGTCTTCCTATGGTAAAGTGCTGGGTTAATTTGCAAATCACTTTAATAAAGAATTAATTTCTAAATAGGAAACTATTTTTATATTATTAGCTTTTATAAAATTATACCTTTACAAAAAAACCTGCCACAACCTATAGAGGCCTTCAATCATTGATCACCATAATGGCAGTGGCCATTTCTTTTTATGTTCTCAGTGGTAGTATTTAAGGTTCAAAGAATTAAGAAATTCGCATTTGATTGGCAATTGCAGCTGCAGCTGCCCCAGCCTCCACCCTCCCCTGCCAGCAAAACCATGGGGCAATAGAGCCCCTTGTTGAGGGTATTCCTATCCCCAATTTTCCTCATGATTTTGAGGAAGATGAAAAGTATAAAATAGAGGAGCTTGCTTTTGGTGCAAGCTGCGCTTGCATTAATGCAGCAAGATCTTCTCTTTTTGACCCCAATTATCCCAAAACCCACCGGAGTATCAAGTCATTTACTTGTGTGCTGGCTCTCATCAATTTTGCTGAGCATCAACTTTCTCAATAGTCGAGGCGATGGACACCGCCAGCCTCATTAATAAAGTAAACCTCAAACTAAAACTCCTTATGCCCCATGTCGCTGATGCTCCCACCCCAATGCTGTCCGCCATGGTCTGCCAGCTAAAGCGGGCGCCAAACAAAAGTTTTTCAATGCCTCCTCGCCATCTGATATGGCTTCCTAGGCTGACAACCTAGGGGCTATATTAGGAATTTTTAATTTATGATAATCCCTTTGTTTGGCCCATTTGTGAATAAAGATGCGTGGCGGCTCCCCCTATTGGGTTGGGCACTACTAGTAATTAGAAATTTTTTGCCTTTAATAGCTATTGCAACAACCATTTGCCCAAGGGTACATGGACACTAATCCCTGCCCCAAATTAAAATTGCTGACTTCTAGTGGATATGCAATAAATAAGTTAAAAAATAAAGTACTGTGGAAGATTGGATTATTGAAGATATTAGCATCTGAATGGATGATACAACAACTGTCTACATTATCAAGTGTGAGTTCAGGCCAACCCTGATTTAATACCAAATTTCACTAGAACGCTCAAAACAGATTCCCCCACACAACCCAAAAAGCCTCCCCTCAGTGCAAAAGGCGTTGGTGCAATTACTACCCATATCATTTTATTGGTTGAAGTGTGACTGATGTTCATAGTTAAATATTTCCATCACCTGGCCCCACGTGGAACTTATTTACAAATAAGCATAACGGCGATGTCATGCATACTAATGATGATAATTTGTGTATTAGAGCAATCTCAATGGAAACCTGGTTATTACTTGGCACGTTGGATGTCTGATATAATACCCCAGACCCTTAATTTTGGGGTTACGTTGAGGGACAAAGACCTTTTGAACGTAGATTTGTCTAGAGCCAAAAGAAGCTTATACACCTCATGCGCACCCTACTAATATGTTATTCATGGGTATCACAAATTAGAACCATTTAACAGTATGTTCATAAGCAGCTAAACTGATCACCCTTATTGAACGCCTAAGAATAAAATGTGATAGTTATAGACCTTCCTACTGTCCCTCATATGAGGTCTCCCGTCAGGTGCTGGTATCCCTGGCTGAAATTAAAATGCAAGCTACCTTAACAGGAACTATGGAGGCTTCCAAAGATCAGCAATTACTAGCACTACTTGATGCCTTTCATAAAAGAAGTCAAATTATGGGTGTGTATCCTACTCTATCAGAACTACCACCTAGGAGGCCTCACCCACACTTTACACAAATGTCATTTCAATGGTTGTCACCCTTACGCCAAGACTTCAACTATTATTTTAATTATTTCAATAATGAGGTCTCACCCCTGAGTAAATATGACAATATCAAGGCATTCCTACAGCTAGATAAGTCCCTACAGCTCGCAGAGCATATTGTTATTGCTTTTTTCTGGGCCTTTCCTCAAATGGGCAGGGTCTCATGTGGCATGGTACAAAGGACCTCAGACTTAGAGGGATCATATAATCTGACTCAGAAGATTTAGCCCGTCCCAGATTCCAGAGGAAACAAAAAATTGGCCCCTCAGAAACTGTACAATTGAACTACCAAATCAGCCCCATTAGCTTATAGGGAGGATGCGCTTTTATTGCTTAACAATATGGAAGAATCGGCTGAAAATTAAGATATGGTATTAGATCAACTAGATGGTGGTGCATACAAATTTTAATATGGCAGGAAAGGGTTGCCAGTGTATAACCACGAACGCGCCAAAAGTGCTTACTCTTGCCCCCTATTCCCCATCCTAGCCGAAGATAGCAGAGTTTATGATCTGTCATCCTCCCTCCTTCACCCTTAGTATCACACTCTGACCCCACAAAGTACAGCTAGCCATCTCTACATTTAAGTGTTAACTGCAATAAACAGTGGTATACATCAAGGACCTTTGTGGTGCAGATGACCATTAAGGGCCCAGACCAAAGGATCTCATGGGTGATGTAGCCAACAGACCCCTGGGCACCCTTTTCATCCCTGTAACCCAGAGGCGTCAACGTTGTCCCCCTACTAACAGACGATGAAACATGCTAAATAAGAATGTCACTAAAATTTAATGACTAAAGACTTCAGCCACGTACATCCATTAATGGACACATTTGACTCCACTTTGGTTCCTTTATCCTATGCCCAAGCAGCAAGAATAAAATTTTCTAGATCCTTATCAAACCATGGAACCGTGACAGATTAGCTGTAAGCTTAAATGCTAACTCTAGCATATGTGCCATGAGTTGTCTAATAAATTTATCGTGTTTACTTTTGTTTGCCATGAGCATTTTATTCATTTCAATAAGAACTGCAATTGATGCCTAGAGGGACATCGGCGTTATCTGGAAATTTCATTGATCTCAAGGTGGAAAGGCCTTAGTTCTAGTGTTTACAATGGGCCTAGTAATAGGGCCTATAGCGTTCTGATGGTCACATAGCCCTTAAGCGAGCCATTAAACTCTTTGGCCTAAAGACATTGCTTAAACTATAACTACTTGGTGATTCCTGACCTGCTCTAACCCATAATCCTAAGCGTGGGCTGGTTTCACTGTCAATAATCATTAATCCTGAGCAGAAAATCCTCGCCTTCACATACTCAAAACCATTAAGGTGAGATTCCTCTGCTCCTCACCCTAGCAAAAGGAAACACTATAGCAGCCATCGTGGAGTACTCCACCTCCAAAGTGACATCCAGAATGCCTACAATGGCAGTATATTCAACCCTCTATAAAGAGATCTTTAATGTACGTAAGGCCAACAATTTGTCACTCCACTCTGAACTCGATATTTACTTACTCTTGACTGTGGACCTCATTAAGATCATTTTCCTACTTTACTACTGCACTGTGGATGGGACCAAGCCATGTAACTTGGTTTGATGAGATGATAGCCAAAGGTTTATAATTAAAAAACGTCGCTGATATTATCTCCAAAGAGAGTTTACTTAAAAATCAGATGGGACCTTGTGGCCATGTATAGGCTATGGCCACTCAAACACAATTACTGTTCCTGACCCTTACCCACTTCCACTCAAGGCCACAATCTCAAAAGCAATTCCAAATCCAAAGTATCTAGGAATCTGGTACTATTGAATGTATTCTTCAAGGGTATGAGGGAAAGAAGGGCAAGGATGAGATAGCCATTCAAACATGCCATGGCAGATATAAGAAAAGGGCCATGCTATTTGGTCTCAAAATGATCAAGGTGTATTCTAAAAAAGTCATTGACCATGCGCTAAATCTCCATTTCACTTGCGCAGTGATGTATGTATATGTCATCTTGGTTTGATCCCCAAGCTAGAACAACAAAAAAGGACTTGGTAGCGTGAAGGCCACCATACATAGAGTGGGCCTTAATGGTAAACCCTCAAAATGCAAATTTATGGATGAAGTCCAATTCCTGGGTAACCTAAACTCAAAGATAAACACGCCATTGCACCCTTGAAACTAGAAGCAATAAGGGCGTGGTCAATCCTCACATACCAGATGCTTTTCCACAGGTTCCTAGTTTTTGTCACATTCTTATAGATTCTTTATCAATCTCAGAACAAGCCACCCCCTCTACCACCTAATAAGCAAGAACGCGTTATTCATCTGGTTAGAAGAATGTCTGGCTTTTGACGCCATTAAAGAGTTTTTACAACTGAGCGTGCCTAGCACCATGTCAACAGCAACAAACCGTTCATAGTAGCATATGATGTCTTCATAATGGCCGTAGACGCGGTCCTGCCACAGAAGCATGATGGTCATAAGCACTGTTATATTATTTTTCCAGAAATTTCACTGATTCCAAATTCTAACACGTTATCTATTAAAAGGAACTAGCTACTATTGCCTGATCAATGAAGCACTGGTAACACTTGGTACAGTGAGCAAAAAACACAGTGACAGTGCGCGCAGACCAACAGTCACTGACATATTACTGCAAACCGCAAAATCTGTGCACCACCACATCAGGACTCACTGCAACCTCCTCAAATTCAGCTCTAAATATATGTTATTTTAAAGGCACACTCACGTACTAAAGGATATCCTGAAAAGAAGCCTGATCTCTTGACTCAATCCAGTGGAAGATGCAGAACTGGTAAGGGCGATCCTCTGTAACAAGTTTTGGTGGAACTTCTATCAGAGGTGGTTGCCATCAACAAAATCACAACTCTTCAACATTTAAAAATTTCCCATCAAGCCCACAATTCAACTGAATACTGGAGCTCAAAAAATCCCCACCCAGATTTATACTCACAAAACAACACAAACTGTCATCACAGAGGATCACCTCCTAGAAGTCATACTTAAAGTTCAATCAAAACCGCAAAAGCAGGACCTAAGAGATAATATTTGAAAGGAAAAATCCCTTCCAGATGGTCACTTAAAAGGGTAGGGTAAGTTACATCTGCAATCAAACATGTGTACTCAAAACTATACGCTCATGGGGCATAATGAAACATCATAATCTGACAACCATGGGGCACCTCAGTGTCAATAAAGGCATTGTCTTGATAATTTGAGCATTTGACTGGAACGGGCTGATAAAGGATGTGCCCACCTGAAAGAAATGTTGCCCTGTCTGAGCATTTTCAAATTCAGTCAGTTTGGTGTGAAATGGACTGATGCACCCACTTCAACAGGTGGCAGGACCCTGGAAGTCAGTATTTATGGAATTAAACATTGATCTGCCTATCTCCTAGAAACTTCAATGGAAAAATAGTCATAGATGAGTTTATGAATAAGCTTATTTAACCCTGATTGATGATAACCACATCAGAGGACATGGCTCAGGTATTCTTATCCCAATTGTTCATTATGTTTGGATTACCACAAGAGATGTAAGTGACAGAGGTCCACAGTTCATCTTATAATTCTGGGACGCCCTATGCAAGATGTTGTATATCAAACACTGCCAATTGTCAGAGTACCGCCTTATCTGATGGACAAATGGAGTGAACCAGTAAGACATTCAAAAATACTCCGTTGATATTACACTGCCTGCTAGGACACCTGTGCAGTTGACCTCCCTGTCAGAAGTTATCCTTATAGGTGAAGCCTCTTACTAGGGCTCTGGCTTCTTAAAATTTATTTGTTTAAGGAATAACAAGATGTGCTTCTCATTAAATAGAGTTGAACATCTTAAAGTATCGTGATTTTAAATGATATAATAAAACTTAACTGAATTATTAGGTTTAAATTTATCAGGGATTATCCCTGATAGTGATTTTTAGTATTATGATTACTGGCGACTTATGCTGAGGGTAATCAAATTGTTACTTAGTATTATTAGTAAATCTTGGTTATTTTTATCAGCATCCTAAACCAACCATTTTCTCTAAACTAAGCATCTATTGCCTAGTAAAAACCTTATCTTCCTCCTTATAGTACCTTTGCTTATCTCCCTGCCAGCTATTATGAACCCTACTCTTATCCCACATCTAGCCTTGAGTTACTATAAATACAAAGAGGCTTTATCTAAATAAACATTATTTCTCACATACTCTTAGTCCCTTGTAGCTTTTCTCTGCAACAGGGCCTACTATCTCACTGGGCGCTTCAGGGCCCTGAATCAACTAAGGGCAAGTTAGGATTTAATCCCCGCGTCCTTACGCTCCCCCTATCCCATTTCATGTATAATAGCTCCTTACATACATCAATGGTGATGTTGTCAATATATGGCAGCCTGGGTATAGACAAACTTCACTATCAGTCTGCAATTAGGCAATGATATTCCTGCAGTGTAAAGCTCTGTGATGCATAATTGTAAGATAACCACTAAGTAAAAAAAAGCTGACTAAGGCTACTTAGGAGACTATGTGGTTTTCTGACCTGAAATGTCATTCACCCCAAGCTACAAGGTAGGCGACAGCATAACAGTTGACACAAAGTATATACACCTCTGTTCCATTCCAGAAGAGGGACTTTAATAGAGCAGTATATTCACAATCAATAGAGTTCTGGATAACATGAAAAACCACGTGGAGCCACCCTCATTACATTATTTATACACTTTCCACGCCTAAGTCATGTCTCCATTCAAAAGCGAGTAACTGGTTGAGGTCAAACTGATACTTATAGAGGGGGCACCAGATATTAAGGTGGAGGAGGTCTTGGATGTTCATAGAGTCAAACGAGGGTTCAAAGATTGGTGTCTCAGAAAGGGTATTTGGAGTATGTGAACATCTGGATCCCTGCTTGAGACTGCAATAACTGCCTTTAATTGATCAAATCTTCACGTTTTGAAACCAACTCACCTATGACCTCCTCTTTATAGACAATGACCATCAGAGCTATCAAACTCCCCTCGTCACTAAACTACACGTTAATCAACCCTGGAAGGGCAGTAGACCATATCCTTCTAAGAAAGGTAATGTTAGAATCCCTGTCGTGGTCATTAGGCTATACAGGACGCTACATCCCTTAAGATCAAAGAAATTAGAATGGCCCCAAGCATTACCACTGGAAAAATAGTGGACTTGGGCCTATCCTGGATGATCAATGGGTGGCCATAGGCCCCCAGACTGTATCACCTCCACCACGTATAATTAGTTATTCTGGCCCCCTTTTTGTTTTCATCAATTTTAGCTGGGCCTATTTGGCTAAAGTTGAGAGTGTATTCAAAATCTTTGAAAGGAAATTAACAGGTTGATATTGAATCCCCATAAGAGGAAAATAGCTTATCTCAATTGTGGAAAAAATTCCAAACGTTTAAACTAAATTAGGCTGTGGAAGTTACAATTGAACAAATTTTCAGAAATAAAACAACTACTAAGATCAGAATAAAAGCGTTAGTGCCCCCAAAATTGGTGAAGAGCTTCAGGTCAAACTTCTGAGAGAGCCATCCGTCATTCAAAGGACAGTAGAGAACAGAAATCTTAAAAATGACCTTACACAAAGTTCTCACCATCCTTGGGAACTTTGTTACCCAATTGTCATAAAAAATTCTCAAGGAACCATCCTCCTTACTATTACAGTATAGAAACTCAGCACTCTGCCTATGGTAGAGTGCTAAGTTATTTCTGATCTTTTAATTAAGAAATAATTTAAAAACTAAAACTTTGATGTTTATTATATTTTATATGGTTTTGCGCTGTGAATAGAAACCGCTGCAACCTATGGAGGGCCCTTGCTTGTTGATCTCCATAAAGGCAGCGGCGTTTCCCTGGTGTTCTCAGTGTTAGTGTCCCTTGGAGCAGAATTGATATAACTACCTCAGAGAGTCATATAACAATCACTGTCCTAAGAGCAAATACACACCAATCCCTGCTCTAACAAGACATGTTGAATTCTAATGTGATACACCATTAAAAGATAAAATCAAAAAAAAGTTCCTTAGAAGATTGGAAAAATTGAGGATACTAGTGGAATCAGATCAATGTTATTGCAACTTTTCACCATTATCATGTAGAGTCCATGAAAACCCTAATCTGATACTAACCTCACCTGGAAAGGTCAAAGCAGCTTCCCCACCCAACTTAAATAGCCACCCATTAGTGTGAGTGCCGTGGGTAAGATTACTACCCATTTTGTTTAATGGTTGGAATGGGGATGATGTTCATAGATAAGTAAGTCCATCACCTATCCCCACGCGGATCTTATTCAAGGATAATCAAAAACAGTGAGCTGTATGGACTATTGATGCTATTGTAATTATTGAAAAAATCCTCAATGAAAGCCAAGGTTTTCATTTTCACATCAAATGTCTGACATCTAAAGGGCAGAAATGCCAATATTTTTAGGTTAGATGCATCAATATTGCTAGGTGCTTCTTCCCAGTGACTCTTTGATCTTCTTGGTAAGACCTATCAGCATATATATTGATGGCTTCATCCTTTTTTATTGGATGCCCATAAAGTCTTGTTTCCAGTTGGCAATGCGTTTGGGGCTACCAAATCACCTATTATCACATTCTTTGCCTCCTTAAAAATTTTTTTATTTGTGAGATAACTGGGTAAGACGAAATTTTAATTTTTTGTATCTAGAAATTTTGATCAAAGTAATAGTCTTTTGACAATCTCTACATCCTACAATGGTCACTTCTAAAAATCTGAAAATGCAGAGTCATTATTCTTTTGGAACTCCAGCAACATTGGAGCTGGGTGGAATTAACAAGTTCAAGGAAATTGTTGCCAGTATTTTCCATCTAGCTAGAGACTTTGTTTGAGGATAGATGGCATCGTTTTATAAAGGCGGGTATTATTTCAGTCAATTTCTTATGCTTCCAAGGTTATATTCCATACTGTTATTATCCAGATGAAGAAATGTTTATATAAAAGTTTGGTTTCTTTATTTATTTCTGTTTGATAATGGCATGCAGTTCCTTTCATTCTGAAAAAAATCTTTAATTGTCTCCTCCTTTCTTCCATCTTAGCGTCTATTTATCAAAATCCTGACTTCTTTGAAGAGTTTTATACTACTCCTTAGTCAGTTGACAAAATTTAATGGAATTTTTCTCTTTCAAACTCTCAGCGTAACAGTTACCTTTACTTTCACTGAAGTCTGAAAATGGGCTCAAAGCTGAAAATTAGTGGAGAGGTCGAAAAATAAAAAGATGGAGACAATATAAACTACTTTATTGAGCTAGAAAGCGTCAATATTTATAGGGTGTGTGGGGACATGCTGCCTCAAGGACCTTTATGACCCTTAAAAATCAGGATTTTTTACAGCTTACGGATTGACCGCCTGGTCAGTGCCCTCATTGTAATGCATTTTCCTCATGGTTGCAGTGTTGAAGGCAGCGCCTCTTATGATTCAGGAATCAGGGACGAGATTCCTGAAGGTGTTTCCATCAATTTTCATATGCGTGATGCTTTCTAATCAATTTTAGTATCAGAGACTTCAGAATAAAGTTCAGTATGACTAGTTTGAGTTAGATTTGTTGAGTTTGATTTAGAGCGGATTTTGGGTTGCTCGTCTCTTAATCCTGACAACGCCCCCCCTCAAGGTCCTGTCAGAGGGGAGTATAGGGCCTGAGGAACCAGCCATGCACTCGATTTACCACTGTCCCTTAATTTATGTTGGCAATGGATTACTCAGAGTTCACCTTAGGAATAACCTTATAAGATCTGACCAAAGAATGTTAAGCTTATTCTGTCAATCACTGGGTCAATGGTGACAAAAGAGAATGAGGTCACCTCTTTGATAGATTTGTAAGGAGAGTTGACTGACATTAAATAGGGATGTCTCCCTTCCTGTGGTGGTGATAATGCCTTGCGTGGCTAGGGCTTAAAGTTAATTATATTCATCAGCTAAGGCCCTCATGGTTAGATAAGTATTCTCAGGTGCAGAGGTCTCAAGGAAAATCCAAATGCTACTTAGGTGCTGGGAGCACGTCCATATAGAACTTTAAAGGGACATCTTAATGTCTTGGTGGAAGCTTATTCTATAGGCAAGCAAAGCGCTGGTAAATGAACCCTCCAAGCAGGGTCAGAGGCGACCATCTTCCATAAAATATAGACAATGGTTCCATTAGTTCATTTCACTGCCCAATTGGTGGTTGGGTTGTAATGGGCGGCGAAACTTTTTTTAGTGCCAAAAAAGTGAAGTAAGTTTATGGACCACCTGCGAAGTGAAATTTAATCTATTGTCCAAAAGTAAAGTTTGTGGGCATCCATGCTGGGTGAAAATGGATCATATAAGGAATAGAGTCATGGCCTTAGTATTGGTATTAGGGACAAAAATTGCATCAACTCATTTTGTTAGATGGTATATGGATAGAAGGATATTTTATGGCCGTGCATTCCAATGGGAAGAGGGCCTATCACATCAATGCTAATACCATTGAAGGGTCAGTTGGGTAAGCTACTGAGTGTTGATATTAAGGATTGGCCCATCAAAGATCCACAAGTCATACAGGCCTCCAGGACCTCTTGTATGGCTTACATCATTTAAGCCCCACTAACATAGTGAATTCAATCACGCGTGAGTCTTCTTAATTGCCCCATGTCCCAAAGTAGTATGGTCCTCTAGGATAACGTTGGTTTAGGAATGTTGACGGATATAAGTGAGACTTTTTTATTGAGCCTCCTATATAGCAGCCCGTCCTTGATCTGAGTATCTAAGGTCATTTTTCAGAGCTCAGCTTGGAACTCAGTATTTTCCAACTACCAGAGTTCAGGCCAGCCAATCAAATCATATATAAGTCTTCTTCGGAGGTCAAAGCAGCAAGCACCAGCATCCTAGAGAGGCCATTGGCGTTCTGGTGAATTACGCCCACTGATGAACAATAGTGAAATCATAGCTCTGCAGTCTTAAGGCCCATCTGGATAAATGACCATCTGGGTCCTTGATATGCTGAAGCCACTGGAGCGATAAATTATCAGTGGCAATGGTAAAGCGGGTGCTGTAGAGAAAGGGCCAAAAATGTTTAATCGCTAATAAGACAGCCAGGCATTTACAATTGGTATTGCTATACTTCTGTTTGGCCTTACTCAGGGTTTTTCTGAAATAGGCAATTGTGTGTCGACCAAACTTTTGTCATGCTGGGCTATGATAGCCCTGACGGCGACATCACTCATTTCAATGAACAACAAGAAAGGTTGATCAAAATTGGGTGGACTAAAATGGGTTTAGTATAAAGAAGTCCTCGACGCATTAAAAGCCTGTTCTTGTTCCAGCCTCCACTCAAAAAGGCACGTTCTTATGCAGGAGATAGAAATGGAGGCTCAGCTAGGTCAGCAAACCGTGGGATAAACTATCAATAATAACCCGCCATGCCAAGAAAGACCTGAATATCACTTAGACTCTGGTGATGCGACATCTTTTTTATGGTGTTAACTTTGTCTGGTATGGTCTGGACGAAATCTTTATAGACATTGTGTCCCAGAAACTCCATTTCTGACTAAAAGAAGGAGCACATGAAAGGTTTGAGCATTATTAAAGCCTTCTGAAGCCCATCTAGTACTAAAAAAAAGCCTTCTAAAGCTGATTAATGGAATCCCAAAGATGATCTACGTATCTATAAAAAGTTCATGAGAAGACAGCGATACCATCAAGGTAGATGAGGACACACAATAGCTTCAAGTCTCAGAGGATCCCATCCATGGCATGTTAAAAAAGTGGCCAGCATGTTACAGAGTCCCAGGGGCATCCTCATGGTCTTAAATAGCCCTTTGTTGGCTATAAGTAGCACTTGGCTCAGTCATTGGGGTGAGTCCACTTGCTAATATCCACTGACATGGTTCATTGCAGAAAAGTACTGCAATATGGTGAGAAGTTGGATAAAGTCATCAATCTGTGGAAGAGTTTAACTTTTATTACTATATGATGCATTTGAGCCATTGTTAGTACATCACCACCCAGTGGCTGCTACTCTTCTTCTGAACTAGTAAATAAGAAGAGGCCCAAGGGCTGCGCAAAGGCACTATGAGTCCAGCTTTATGTAGTTATTTAAGCTTTACCACCACCAGAGCTTTTTAGCCTTACATTTTTTGTAAGGTCAGGTCCGGAAGGGGGGACGTTCACAGTCTCCATATGATGTAGAACCCCGTTCATTTTTCTAAATTCATATGTCGAGGTCAAATATAGGTCTCAATACTCCTCCAATTGTTTTTGAACTTTGTTCTGTTAGTCTTCAGTGAGTTCCCTTCTGATACTGGTGTCAACCATGGGCACTGAAGGGGGTGTCTTCAAACAAATTCTCTTAGGCTCCTAAAACTATGGACATTAATGACAGCCTCCACTGGTAGGAGGTGGACACAGGCGGTTGGACTGTTGAGCCTACTACCATAGGTTTACTGGTAAAGTTTACTAACAACACAGATATAGATCTGGCATAAGCTGGACCTAGCTTTCCCATGCAGGTTAGAACCACCTTAGCAGATGGTTTATCTTGGCTTCAGGTTTCCAGTAGATATTCATAGGGGATTTAACATGGATCTGGGTGCTACCAATGATTTGGGACTTCAGAGGTATAGTGGTCGCCCTAGGTAAGTAAATCGGCATGCCTACCTATCCATCAACAGCAGTGGTTCAGCCTAACTTGAAAGCCCCTTATGTGGTAATTAAGTTGGTATATTTGGCCCTCACTCTCTAGTAGGCAATCTTGGAACTTGACCTCCATATTAGAGTTACGGGGAGCAAAAAAGACTAGGATGATCCAGTGCCCCAGTAGATATAAAAAACCGTCACTATAATGTACTACCACTGAGTATTCTCAGATAAACTGGGTTCCCAGAAGAAGGTCATAGCTCGGGTTATCCAAAGCAATGGCAGGGGTATTTGCAGAAAGCTTATCAAATTGGTTAGGTAGGGAAGAATATACCACTATAGATTGTATACTTTGCAGGCCAGCCATGCCATACTCCATATAGTGTGTCAAGTCCTGAGTAATCTTGATACGCTTATCCACATGGATGATATAACATTTACAGGGAAAGCACTGTCAATTATGGCGAGAACAGGAACCTTATGAACTAAAACTGTAACGCAGGTAATTAGACTTATGAACTGTGGAGGTAACGTGAGAAACATGGGTGAGTCATTGGAAGAAGGGTAAGTGGTATCAAAATTTCTTTATTAACAATAGGTACCAAAACGACCTCTTCAGGTACTTTAGCTACAGATTTGTTTGAGGTCATGTATTATTTTTGAAGCGTGGTAGGGACATCATCATGGAGCGCCTCATCCTTCATGCTGACAGCCCTTTTCCCGCCTCCTTGGCAAGTCATTTCCAGCATGCCTTAGTGCTATTTCAGTGACAATTGCAGTAGGATCATTGGGGTTGAGGATTCTTCAGGTTTTTGATCACATGGACAAGAGGACGGTTAGAGGGACCCAAAGAGTTATCCTTAAAGTGTAAGGTCAATGCAGGGATCTCACTAAGTGCTTTCTGGATTTCTTGAATGCGCGTAAAACCGTTTTTTTGCTGATCATATGCATTTGAACTTTAAGATGGGATCTCAATGTAGAGATGACAGCGGTAATTTTTTCATCCATGGTAGTATTATAGGTGTTAACCACGGGAGCGCTTGGGCCTAGAAATGGCTGGCGAAATCCACAGGGCTCTCCCCTTTATCCAAGCAGATACCCATGAATACTTGTTTTTGATTGGCAAGGATTTGATTGCTGCCAGATTCTTGGATTAAGGCCTTACAGACCTGTTCCTAAGGGTTGCATTCTTTCAAGTGGGGAGTCGAAATCTTCTGAAGTGCTAGAGCAGGATTGGATATTCTTCACTTGCTGCCAGTCAGTGGCTCTTCCATGGATCTCTCATAGGCATATAGGAAAGAGGCGATGCTTTCCTGTATAGGTGTTGTTATAAAATTGGTGGAATTTTTAAGATACGCCATATGGGTTTTTTACAGGGGTCACCCACAGAGCAACAGGACCTACGATATGATGACCGTTGTCCTCAAAACAACAGAATAAACTACTTAATAAATATGGAGCACTTGCTCCCGCCACATTCTTTTATTTAATATAATAAATACAGTGGATCTTCGCTGCTCCGCTTACCCTAAACTATTAAAAACCAACCCCCATTTATCATCT